>WURS02000013.1:9589714-9606955 GCA_011762765.2 Rhinocypha anisoptera | reverse complement strand
TCGTCTGGCTCCTACCCTTCGACCTATCTGGCATGGGTGACCCTACCAGGAGCAAAATAATTGCTCCTGCCAGTGAAACTCTAAGGGTCATTGTAACACACAAGCCCTTCCACCACGTCAAGGTCGTAGTCCATGGGGAGGGGCAAAGGTAATAGCATTTAAAAAATAACATTGGACATGATTTAAAAAAAAAATAAAATGAGCCTTTTTTTTACAAATACATATATATCAGTGTTTTAAATGTATCATAAACATTACTGAATCATATTTGGTAAGGTGTATTAATTTATTATAGAAAAAGGGTAATAAACTGAAGACATTAGGTGTGTACCCAGAGAGCAAATAGATATCTAATAGATATTGATAGGTAGATGAATAGATATCTATTAGATATATGTATGTATTATTGTCCAAAAACAGTATATGTAATGGATAACTACCAATAGATATCTACCAAAAGATATCTATGAATATAGATATGTATCCATTAAATATCTAATAGATATATTTTGGAGATCATCTATGATAGGCATGATTTAGATAACTATTTGTTGTGTGGCACTGGATATAACTATGTATATGTCTAATATATATCTAAAGAGTGGCTCCCAAATGTATCTAATAGATATCTTTTGGGAGATATCTATTAGACGTATATCTATTGGTAGATCACCCATGGATAGACATTTATATACATTATTTAGATATCTATTTGCTGTCAAGGTATATTCAGTAGGTAGCATCTCTTGAGGGAATAAACCAATTTTCAGCCAAATGGGTCGATTTCTCACTGTTTTTGCATTTTTGAATCGAAATAGTAAAGGGATATCCAAAAGAAAAATTATTTGAAGCTGAATTTCTCATTGTTCAAATATTACTCAAGGCAATTATCATCTCATCAGACTTAAAAAAGCTGGTAAACAATTTGGTGAACCTTCGATTATAATGGCGTTCCACAAGTTGTTTCATGATGGAAGATAGAGTCAGACGATATGTATGTGAGTTCCATAGTATTGTGAAAATCTCTACTGAATGGACACATAATTTTTACATTACATATTTGAACATAAAACCATGAAAATTGAAGTTTTAATTCTAGCTATGTTTTTTTCAAACCATTCAGGTTCTTTTCAATTTAATTTCTTAAATCTCTCACAAGTATGCCAACACAAGAGGAAAAGGCTACGTAAAAACCTCAGCATTCAACCCTAAGGTCAGTTTGATAGGTGGGGTAAAGCTCACCAAATACTATGCCCAATGGCATGTGAAAATTCACACTGCATGGTGATAAAGGAGGGGCAGTTCCTTTCACATTAATGGCTGTGGTTTCCTAGGAAGATTTTGCACCCAGGAAATCACTGTCTGGGTTTAGTTACGGGTGTCCAGACACATCACCCCAGACTTGCACTCGGGTCCCCCATTCAGTAAACAAGCCCTTTACCCAAAGTTAGCATGACCTCTAATACAGCAATTTTGATAAATATTAACATCTTAGAATGGCCCTTGCTACCTCTGTACTTCAACCATACCCATTTAATTCATGAACATAAATACTTTCTTCAACTTAGGTGCAATGCGCATCATTGCTAAATGTGATTCCGAACGTTTGGCCTTGAAAAGATACAGCTTAAGACTTGAAGTATCAAAAACTTTGATATTTTGCATATAATTTATCATGACTGTGATTTCATTTATATGCAATGACATCATGGACATGATAAATAAAAGTAAACCATAAACAGACCCAGTATGTGTGATTGGATACCCTGATTTCAATGAATTACTGTTATTCTTTTACTAAAGATGTCATTATCAATCAAAAAATAGAGAGCCATGTGTATATATGATAAAAATTTCTGTTTAAATGTTATTTTGTTACAACTTATGGAAACTGATGGTCTTTCACTTTTTATATCCCTTTGTACTTCTTTTCTAAATATGATGCATTCATTTTTTGAACGTTAAATGGTATTAGAAAATAACCAATTGTTATGATTGTTGATTCCTAGGTGTGATTAAAAGTTAAAGCTCCAGAGAGAGTAACTCCATGTAGCATTATGCATATGTAACCTTTTTATAATGTTAAACATGGATTAATCATAAAAAAGTGTGTGGAAATTACAAATTATTTTTCATTCACCACATTCTCTAATGATGACATTGACTGTGACATGTACTGAGATGTGTATGACTGGCTAGACATCAGGGTAGAGTTGGTGTAGTTTAGACACCAGGGAACCCTGATTAGCTTAGACAGATGATTTTGTATTTTACAGAAATGGGGATATAAAGATAGATATACTTTCATACTACAATTATATCCATTTCTTGTAAATTTATTTTGAAGTGGCTTGATTTTGATGATTTCATTTGACATGAATATCTGATTTTATTTTTAAGCATAATTAAATTGTTAATTATTTTATTTTTTTCGTTACAAAAACCTAAGTTAATTGTGTGTTGTGGAAGTGACCCTAGCCATCAACCCATCCTATTATTTCTAATCTTAGTTAATTCTACTAATGACAGATTTCTACCAAGTTATGCCAAAAGCTTCTTGGTACCCGTTCACTTTTTTCCAGTAAATTAGTTCATCATTGAAATCTTTGGAATACATAAGACTTTTTCCAAGTTTCTCTCTAATCAAGCAGTCATAAAATCATTGCTATGTTATGAGTATTAATTTTACTTTTGTCATAAAATGTATATATGTATTCACCACTCACATTCAAGAGATTTTGTTACTTGAATAAACACCATTACCTACATTGTGAGAGGAAATTTGGAAGAAAAATTTTGAGAAATTGGAATGAATAATTCTCCTCAAAGAATATAAGCCCTCATTAATTGAGAATTAGCAAAGGTTAATGTTAATGCATTAGAACTGAAAAAAATTTGTGCCAGAAGTCACATTTAGCTTATGATCTATTCTACCAAATCATTTTTAATACACAATGTAAATCCCTTTGTCTGTGTCATCACAAATTGACAAATTCTACTGAAATTGAGATTCTAAAACAAATTATTTAAATTAATTTGTGATAAAACATTTCATAAATAAAAAATAAACTCAATAAGAAAACTTTGGTGTTTTCAGAATTACTTAAATTTAAAAACCTACAGCAATATTACCAACCCAATGTATTACAAAGCAAAAATTCTATTCTGTTACATTAGCTTTTTTAGTGCCAGTCTCTATCACATATGTGAAAAATGCCAGGGCTTTTTCAAGGAATTTGTGACTTTTCACTTTTAATGAATTTATTAATATCAATTTGTTATCATATTTTTTATTTGTACTCCAAACACTATAGGGTAATTAAATTCTTCATATTTTTATCGCCTCAAAAAATAGGAAAAAATTATTTAATAAAAAACGGAGCCTTGGCATTTTTCACACAAGGTCTGGCCAATCTAGTATCACCCTTAAGTCTGATAGATTGGCCAGCTAGCACTAAATCATAGTTTGCACAATATTTATCATGATTTCCTTCATAGTAATATGCAGATGCATGCCAAACAGGTTCTTATTCCCATGCCAAAGCAAACTTACCAATTATATGCAAGTACAATAAGTAATCTGTGCTGATTGTTGACAATTTTGTATCAATTATTTTGATAGGAATGGATAACCATGAACTACACCCAATTGTAGGTGAATTTAATGTAATCAGGTTAGGAGAAGAAATTCTTTTCTCTGTGCAGCTTTCACATTCAGATAATTGCAACCCTTCGATATTAAAAGGAGGCTCGATGACATTATTCTAGGTTGGAACTCAGGGCTCACAAATAAGCAATTTAATGAATTCCCCAGATTAGTTCTAAAGAAGCCGCATCAATACTACTTTTTCAATAATCAATACCCTTTTTGAAATCTGATTTCTAAGTATTTATTGAATTGACTTAAAACTTATTTCCGAATCTTATTTGACAACATATTTTTCCATTAAGTGGCCAGAACTTGAGAATACCAACCATGAATAGTGTGACTTTTTAAACTTAAAAAAAATTCCAAATTTTTCAAGACAGGACAACAAGGTACTTTTTCAAACTTTCACAGTGAGTGAGCTACACTCAAGTAAGAGAATATGATTCAAACTTTTCACATTCATTCATGGTTGTAAAAATTTTGTGATCTCATTCACAGAAATCAATTCAATTGTCATTTCACACATTCATATAATGTGATAAAGAAATGACAAAAAAACCTGTTTGAAGAATTTTCATGCCTAAAATTATTTAAACATAAAAACAAAACTTGAAAGCATTGCATGTTTATTCTATGTTAGGGTTCAATTAATGAAAACACCAGTTGTTGTGTCTCAAGAAATATTTTTAATGTTTCTGACATTTCATAATGACCACTAGTAAATTTTGATGTTTTCTGTCCTCACCAATTCTAAGTTAGCATTCTATATAACTCTTTCTCAGCTCAAAGTCTAAGCATCTGCCATCTTTCAATAATTTACCTCACAAGCACCATTCTAAAAAGCATTTTTGACAAGAGTAGTGAAATCACAGACTCCTATTGCGGAACATATACCATTCACTTGAGACACGATGCTGATGTGGGGGCATAAAAACTTTTCCACATCCTGGACGAGCCCCCACTCTCAGCACACACAATCTGTGGATCAAAAGATGCAACACTAGTTTCTTATTACTTATTATAACATGCCCAAAACATAATTATCTACCTCATGATACTTGGCCTTTCATTTTATGATACCTATGCGTTTTGTTAAAATTAGACACAAAGGCAAAAAGTTTCACATATAACCACACACACAACTTTTTTTTACTAACATTACTATCAAATGACTGCAGTGTACAACCAATATAAATTAATCAACTGAATTCCAGGATGATATTACCACAATTTTCAATAGTGAAAAGGATAATAAGAAAAACATTTTCATTTCAAATTGAAATGAGATTACAAATCCAGGTTTGAAAAAAACTAAGCAATAAGCTCATTTTTTAAAATAAAGTAGGGATGGGTCGACTTGACACTGATTCAAAGTATAGAACTATAAATAGTAATGGGTAACCCAGGAGTCTTCAACTATTCAATTCCGATTTTTCAATTTGAAATTGCAAATTCAGAGAGAAACAGTGCTGGATGAAACACCATGGCTCCATCCCTGATGGAGGATTTTATTTCAGGATGTGTGGGGCATGTTAAAAACAACATAGAATTTTCTTGCGATTCTGTAATAAAATGGAGAATCAGTGGTCTGAAAACAATTTGGATTCCTGAAGCCAATTAAACATGAGGATGTTTAAAATTACTCTCAGATTTAATTTGGAAAAATGAAATATGCAATTGGGTAATATCAAAATCAAAATATCAGACTAACTGGAATATCAAAATATCCATTACTCTAAAACACTTTTCTGAAAACATCATTGTTTAACACAGCATTGCATTATGTAGTCTGGTAAAAGCCCACCTCAAAAGACACCAATCACGTTTTGTAAAAACCTCGCTACCAATTTCACCCAATATTAAACCCCATTTACAGTTGTGGCTAGGATAGTTCAAAAAACAAAAAAACATTTGGACATATTCATGTGCTATAGAAAATATAACAGATTGCAGTGCATAAACAGTATTACAGTGCATTCCTTTCGCTTTTCATACAAACCAAATGGTATTAACTCGTCAAATGTTGTATTGTGTGATCAATAGTGTTACTTAGTATGGATTGATGGAATTGTAATTTGTTATAACTTAATAAATTTTATTGAATACATATTCCCTAAAAATTAATTCTTCCCTTACTATTACCACTCCTAATTCACCAAAATCTTTAACTATTAGCAGTAATAGATGTCATGATTAAGGCTATTCAGGAATTACAAACCACAAAACTCAGGATCAGAGAAAAATTAGTATCTTTGAAATCTGTATAACAAACAACGATGAGTTTGTGAAGAGAGGAAAGAATCTCACTTTTAGGTCAACCTCAGATTAAACTAGTAACTTTGAAGCTGAGTAACATTATGAAATCATATCAAAGAGTTAACTATTTTACAAAATATAACTGCACATTTTTTCTGACAAAACTAATGATTATGAGTCTATTTTTTTTTTAAATGGGGATAAAAGTGTGGGTTGCAATTTGAAGAGAAATCGGAATCAAAATTTGAGATTGAAACCAGGAGCAGAAACAAAAAAAATCTCAATTGACCCATCCCTAAATGTTAACAAAATAAAAAATCAGCTGCAACAATAAAATACATATAGGTTTAATTATATCATTTGTTACATTGTACCTAGATAAAAAGGGTAGGTATAATAAGTGTGCATTAGCATTTTAGCTGGAATAAAATCTGACACATTCAAAAGTTAATTCCATTAACATGCATAACCATCTTCATGTAAATAATCAAATGTAAAAAATAGTTTTCTTTCTGACAATACTATTGGATGAAATGGTGGCAACATGAAGACAATAATGAGTCATCAGATAATAAGGGATAATATGTACAAAATTGCTTTACAAATTGAATGATTCATGGCATTTCTCATTTTATCAACTGATTCTAGAAGCAATTCCTAAAAAAATAAATTTTTTTCTGTTTAAGTACGTGAAGCACAACTTTTTGAACCTTTAACAATGGGTATATGAATATGTGTGTGTGTGCAGTCAGAGATGTCACATTAAAAGTTAATAACTTTCAACAGATGTAATACAATAAAAACCAAAAGTGAGAAGGCCTTTTACACTTGACAATTACAGTACACTGCAACAATATTACCAATGATATAATCTAAGCTGATTCATTTTTATTGGAGAAAATTCTTGGGCACAAAAATAATGCCAGAGTAGACATGGTACATAAAATAGTTGGAAAACAGTATTACATCAATGCATTAATGAAATATCATACATTTGATGTTCTCGGCTACCACTTCCTTTATGGTCAACTATGTCATTCACAAACCATACCAAAATAATATTAATTATAATGATTATTATTATGATCTATGTACAAGTTAAAGTTAATCTATATTTATATAAAGGACCCTGAGATGCAATCTGCCATCGGAGTGTAGTGAACATGTAGACGGCCAAAAATTGAACATTTCATCATGAGAATGAATGGATCAGCAAAATACTGCATATATTTATATATATATTTATATGTATATATATATTTATATCTGTACAATGAAGTTTATAGCTTCCAGCTACTTCTTTCTTTACATAGTTTTTAAACATTATTATTTTTTACTGTTAACCAGGTACTTAGTTACGTTTTTCTCCCCCCAAATTCCACGCCCAATCTACTGAATACCTAAAAATAACATTAAAAAAAAATAGTCAGTCTTTGAAGTGGACCGACAAAGATGCCTGTCTCAGAGTGTGAATCTGCAATATATAATAGTAGTAGCAGTAAAAACAGTAGTCTGCGATTCAAAGGGTATGGGTTGTTGAGTGGGGAGGTGGGGCAGGAGAGAGGAGTAACAGTTGAGAGAGAAAATGGTTAATATCTAATATCGTAAGAGTTCTCAGGGTGGGAGGGGCAGGGGGGCGCAAGGGGGGAGGGGAAGGAGGGCATGGGGATGATTGATTCGTGGAGGAGGTGAAAATACTGGATGGGGGGGAAGGGAATGAAGCACGATCATGACATAGTGTTTCTATTCGAGTGTTGGAGTTGGAATCAGAGAATCTACGAGGAGTGGGGAAATCAAAGATTCGAGAGAGGGGAGATTCACTTGACAACAGAGAAAACCAACAGTGGGAACAGAGACGATCACCAAATATTTTGGCGACAGTGGATAACAATTGAGAATCTGAAAGGCTCGGTGGCCTGAGATTCTAGCATTTCAATAGTAAGTGTGGAGGGGGAAAGTTTAGTTATATAACATTTCCATTCCAAGATATGTAAACTAACTTATATATCCACGGTCTATAACATCCACAAACACTGAAAATAATTAAGCATAAGTGATGGCAAACAGGAGGTGTCACACAAAAAAATTAAAAAAAATTACAGACTGTTCAAAAATAACATTGTACTCATCTTGGGTGCAAATATTATCAAACATTCCTGAGTTCAAATTTAACCACAGTGTCAATGGAAACAACAACACAACATGATTAAATGAAATAGTTGTAAATTAAATAAATAATGCACACTTCCTTAACATACAACTATACTGGTAAGTCAATACATGTGTCCAGAGGAAGTTCCACTAACAGCATCAAGGAAAGGTAATGTGAAATGGAATGCTATGAGCGAGAGTACAAACACCTAGTGGAGCTTTGGGGAAATGATCATAAAAGGCATTGTTGCATGGAGCAATGGAGTTGGTATTAACAAAAGCTCGTGAAATGAAGGTGTCAATCCACATTTCCTCCAACAATTTTTTTAAATGTGGACTGAAAAGCAAAACAATATGAACAATATTTCAACACATGATTGGCACTTTTATGGAATTCAAAATTTCAACCTTACAATCTAAGACCACAAGTAAGGGTTCAATCATAAGAAATGATCACGTGAAAAAATATATATGTTATATATATGTATATATATGTATATGTTGAGGTTTAAAATCTTTAAAATAGTACGCAATAAATAGAATCATCTATCAATCCATTAATTTGGAATGCATGTACTCCACAAAGTGTGATGACTGTAGGATTTAAGCCTTTAATAAAAACAATAGTGTATATAAAAACAACCAGAAAAATAAAATCAAAGGCTTATGTACCTGTGCCTAAAACCTGCGAAACAACAGCAATTCTTATGATTTCTCTTAGAATGAACACATGAAGCCAAGCTAATACGGTGAATGATTCATGGTGCAATAGGATTTGTATCATTCACCTAGATAAACTATTTAGCCCACCCCATACTGATGGAGACCAAAAAAATATGACCCGTGACATGATTGAAATCACCCTACAGGGGGGATTCAAACAAGTGCTCAGCTAAAGAGAATATTCAGATTCCTGTACGAGACATCAATCCCAAAATCTCTCTTGGGGTTCATATCCTCACAACAGCTGACATTGAGCAAAAAATGCATATGAGAATAACTGAGGTAAAACATTTTCCTGATTAATTTCATACTATAAGCTACTAAAAGAGAACAAAACTGTCACACATCAAGGAATTATGTAAATTCATGTGCATGTTCCTGTACTATGACAATATGTTGTATAATGTGTACTGTTCATTTTTGTGCACTTATACACAAGGTTTTAAAAAATACCTAACCTGAATGCCAAAGCATTATCAATACTTAGCAATAAAAACAATATATATGTATATATTATAAACAGTTACACAAATGCACTCACACATGCACAAATATAAAATTACTCCCATCCTGATTCTCTAAAATATTGTAAACTATCACTGTTAATTACAAACACAGGTAAGTAGAGCCATAAACAATAGTGACTATCATGTTTCAATGAAAGTGGGTGATTACTGACCAGCCTCAAGTACAATAACTTGCTAAGTTTATGAAAGATACACAGTGATTACTGGAAAGGATGACAAAACTAATAGAAGCAATAGATAATTAAAATGGCATCAACAGTGTTGTTTATCTCCTGGGCAATGAGTATGAAGAAATTCATTTTCTCGTCACAGTTAAGTCAGCCAGAATTATGGGCTTACATGTAAAACAAACATTTCTTTCTGCAAAGTAATAAACAAAGGCTCATACTTCATTTTTCAATTTTTCAAATAAAACATAAGAATAATGATACGTGTTATACAACCACCTATCAACTACAAACTATAGTCAAAAAATACTTTCTTTAGTTTCCCTAAAAATTCACTTGAAGTAAATTACGTTAATTCCCAAATGAATGAAGAAAAATGAGTAATAAATACATTTAGATATATGCGAATTTCATTCACGGGATAACTTTTTTAAGATATGAATATTTAAAAAAGAAATACATGGATGATGCATAATTAAAATGTCACAAATAAGTGTTGTGACAACAGACAAGGAGAGAAAAAGTTCAGAGGTTTAAATTTTGTTGGCTTTGGAGTGAAGCCTCATTTTGAACTTTCTGCATTAAGTTCCAGGATAATTACTGCAAAGATAACATTACCTAATTTTACACATTAATGCATTTGTGCCACAGGAGGAACAATAGAATAACAACATTATCTTTTAACAAAGATGATGGACATACCCATCAGCGATATTTAAGACATTTCTTCATAACATACTTCACTCAAATATATTGAACTGTTTCTGGAGAGTATACTCTTGCAATCAAAAAAAGGTAGTTAGTTGCGAAGTGTTCAACATGCATGGAAGGGAGCTGACATGCAGATTATAAACCGTCGTAAACCAAGAGTGGGGGGGATTCCTCTTTTGCTCTCATGCAGCTATGGTGGCCTGCGAGTTGGTCGTCGAGCACCCACTGCGTGGTGAAAGGTTGCACCCTTCTCCTCCTGCGGCCATCCCCACTCCACCGACCACGGCTCCACCTCCTGGGCTCCCCCCTCCCTCACATAATATACTGCTTGTGCCTCCCGGCACACCAACTACCTGGACTAGGTGCTTGTTGCTTCGTCTCCTGCTTCGGAATGGATCTGCAATTACCATATGCAAGAAAGTCATTGCACAACTGAGAAATATTGTAGAGGGCATCCAACACATCCATTATTTTTTTTTTAATATGACATAACCAGAACCTAATTCCTGAGCAGTAAGTCCCAGCCAGTTTGTACAGAATTAACCCTAACCCTTTCGCAGCGGGACAATTCTCTGAGAAATGGTCACCGTATGATTGAGCTCTTCAAAATATCTTATGCACCCGGGTATGGAACATCTTGGTTTCGTTTTGGTTTCCAGGTATAGGAATTTACCCTTATCGGACCCATCTCCGTAGGAGACCTGACCCTTTCCTCTACCGGGTAAGTAGGCGGATGTGACCCTCCGCCCCTTCAGCTTTCCCATCTCAGCATGAGTCCGTGGTCAGTTATATTTTATTCCAGTGTTTATGCTAATAACATAAATTTTGTATTATTAAATAATTTGTGTTCGCAAATGGTTATCTTTTAATTTTCTCTCAAAAATAATTTTTTAAATGAAATTCTACTGTCATTATTAACGATTTATTACCTTACGAAATATGCGATCTCGCCAAGAAGTTTTCCAAGTCAAGTTTTTCTAAAAAACAACGTTAATATTAACACTAGATCTTCATTTAAAATTGGGATATTATCTTTAAAACAAATTAGGACCGTTTCAGAAGCTATATTTATAACAAAATTAACAAATAATTTTTTAGGAAAACAACTAATAAACAATATAATGGCCACCGACTACCTGCTAGGAGAAGGACTGAAAAAGGTCGAGTAAAGGAGCCCCTTTGACTGGGAAAGGGTTTGAGTCTCGCAGAGTTGGGAGACAGAAGGGATACATTTTATACCTGGGTTACTAGCCCACGCCACGGTCAAGTCCGATGCACCAGTGCGTCTTTCAGCACGAAAGGGCTAATGTGACTTAATCTGGATCCGTGAAATGGCTAATGTTGTTGTTCTGGTATGACAATCTTTAAATGAGTCATTTTTTTTCGTCCTAAGCTTCGAACACACAATGAACTAGTGGTGCCCTTGTAGGAGAAAAGTATCACCAGAGTGAATCATCGATTTGTGACATCAGACAGGGGAAGGTCTCAGGAATCCTATGACAGGAAGTGATTTTTTAAATGCATTTAATATATCTGACGGCTATTTTTATACTATACACCACATGGCTTGATGTTATCACACTTAGAGAAACAGATGCACAGCTAAAATAATATTATAATTAAAAAGTTATGAAGTTGGTTTTCACTTCTATTGGCAATCGTATGTGGCACAATCAAGTACAATTTTTAAAACAGCCCCTTTTCTAATTTATCAAATATTTTCAGACTCACACTCACTGACATGTGTATATGCAATCAATCCGTCCCCTATCTAACGTCACACTGAGCAGTTACTCTGGCAACAAGTCCCATCCCTTGCAAGAATGCATCATTACAGTATTAAGTATATGTAGTTCATTACATACTTAAAGGTCCTAAGCTTTTCCCAATTTTTGATCTGGGGGGCACTTTGTTAAGTGGCTTTGACATTGTTTTACGAATGCATGCCTTTGAGGACAACGACCATTCAGGAAAATTAGAGAAAAATGCAACATCCATGCCCTTGGTGGGATTCAAACCTGTGACCTTTGGATCAGGTGGAGAGCATGCTACCCTGACCCTTTAAATGACTTGGAAAGATAGAAATATATTTATCTGGTCTTCTTAACAAACATACATATGGATGCATCAAAGCAGCAATCATTGGTGATGTGTTATTCAATAATGCCCTTCAACATTCAATGTGTGACACCTGTGCAGTAGAAAATATAAATAATTATTTAAATTTTTAAAAATTTTAAAATCATGTTTTAAAACAGACTAAAAAGTATGAAATAGTTCCTCTTTTCCTCGTACAGATTTATCACCCCATACAGAAAGTCCTGAAAAATCGTGATTGTGAATTTTAATAGTTTTGAAAATAAATGTAACAATTAAAACGAAAAAAGTGCAGATAATTGATGTATGAATGGTTCCCCCAAGTCTATGAACTGTTGCATTCATTTTCTCAACTATAACAACTCCCAACGCTCCCTACTATTATCAATTGCATGATCTTTATTTATGTACGTGTGTTCGAACGATTATTGCATATGATAGGATTGTCATCCAGCTCCGAGTTATATTTAAAGTTCCAAGTGTCTAGGTCATAGGGAAGTTAATCTAAAATCGATTCTCAACTTTGACCCAAACGAACAAACAGACACACCAAAGCGATTTAATAAAAATGTGATAATTACTAGAGAATGTTAACTCACTTATTAAATGAGAAGAACATAACTCAAATGTACGCAAGACACTAACACAGTCGATGCGTGTCATAAAATACATGAGAGATGAAATTTTTTGAAATGCCAAGAGAATAAAAATCATCAGATCTCATGCTTCAGTACATACATACCTGTGTGGATGTGTATACACCAGAGAGAGATGGTAAGGCCAACGCCAATAGCAAAAGATGCCACAGCTATTCCCACGGCCACCTCAGTGCTTATGCCGACAACTAGAACTTGTTGTGGAATTCCTTGGTTCATGGGTGACAGGGCATCTCCTAAAAAAAAAGAAATTATTCTGGTTGCCATGAAAATAATCGTAAGGCCATACCACATGTAATTCTTCCATATTGGGAATATGGTCCCAAAATCGGATCCATCAAAACATTTTCTTCATCATCAAAACGCCTTCTTTCATAATTGTTTTAACCTGGTCTTCACTTAATTGGTGGAGGTAAGAATCTCAAGTTTAAGCAATGAGAGTGCATCATGAGCAGTTGTTAAGTAAAAACTGAAAATTTTTAGAAAAACCCCATAAATAATTGTTTAATATTTAAATTAGTTCAAGGATTAATTTTTTTATGAAATTTTTATAACCATGTGTGGTTTTAACCTAAGAAAAACATTTGATACAAACATTTTGTTCCCGGGGATGAATGAAAACCTATAGTACTTTGACGAAAATCTCCTTAGCCTAACCATGATATTATATTATGGAGTATGTATATGGATGAAATGATAATTGTATTTTCGGTGATTGGCTACTGAATGGGGGGGGGGGGCTTGGGTGACTAGGGATGATGCCTCATTAGTAACCCCTCCAGTTAAACCCAAACTGAGTGATTTGCTGGGTACCAGAGGCTTCTGGAAAACCACAGGTGGCATGGGGAAAGGAACTATCTTCTGTGCCCTGGTGTGTGAATTTTAACCTGCTGTTAGGTTTAATTATATGTGAGCTCTTCATGAATTAGATAATATTCTATCAAAAACCAACAATTTCCATAATTGATAAAGGGTGGTATACCTATTAAGGTAGGGTTTTGATGAGCCTCAGCTTAGATTTGTCCAGCTACATCTTAACTTCATCCCCCTTCAAATCTGCATTCTACCCACCACCTATCATTCTATCCAATATCCCTATTCTCTTCCTATCCATTCCCCGCTTACCCAACATTCCACCCTCCATTACAACCTTCAACAACCGATTGCCTCTGAGTACCCCTCCCATCGACCTTTCCTGTCTTTTTTGGATCTCTCACAGCAAATGCTTCTCTTCCCTTACCATTCTCAACACTTCATTTGTTTTCCTATTTGTCCACCTCACCTTCTCCATCTGAAACCCACATCTCAAAAGCCTCCAATCTGTGCACATCATCCTTTCTCATGGACAAGGTTTCAGATCCTCATAGACAAGGTTTTAATGTTACACTCCATTTGACCAATATTTTCTTCAAGTCTTTGCTTAACGTCCCTTTCATCAACTCCTTCCTTTTCGCAAAGGCCTCTTTCTCTAATGCAATTCTTCGTCTAATATCCTGGTCACTTCATCCATTTTCCTCTATGACGCTTCCCAAATAAGTAAATTTTCCACCTGTTCCAATTTATGCCCTTCTAGTATGATATTCAACCTAGCCTTCTTACTTCTCGAGAATCTCATTACTTTCATTTTCTTACTATTAATTCTCATCCCAAATAATTTCTACTAAGAGACAAAAAAACCTCACTTTGTGGGTCTTAGGACATGTGACAATAACAAAAGTGGAAGAAAAGACTAACCAGCAATGGCCGATAAAACATCATCCGTGATGTCCCCTGGAACTCCATTGTTGGTGTGAGGGTGCTGCCTGGTGCCATCCTGTCTTCCTGTTGGTCCCATGCCCCTGCCGCCCTCACCCTCCCCGACACCCATCCTCCCCCCAATCCTCTTGGGCACTGGATGTAAAGGGCCCCTGCTCGACAGTTGCTGCGCCGATGAGACTGCCTGGTCCAAAAATGCATGCAAGGGCTGTCCAGAGCAGTACACATGAGGCTCCACGCACTGAAATCATTAATTGTCATGAAGAAGTTAAAGCGCAGACATACTTACGTCACTAACAATTTAACTTTCCACAATATCCGCAATGATGCCTTTGTAGTGGCTTAACAACTATGCAACTACAAATTAAAAGTTTTGGTCACCCAAAATTTAACCCAACTCCACAAATTACCTACTTTTTTTGTGTGTCTGTAATTTTTAACAGCTATCATCGAGACAAGATCTTATTTGTGTCACTATACCAAAAAGTTGAGATTTGAGCACAGATGTATTTTGCAAAAATGCGAGACTCAGATCTAACTCACAAGCATTGATACTGGTACCAATGTGATATATTGTTCTGTAAAAAACAATTTTCAGTTTGGTGCCAGGAGACAGCTCATCCTGGACACAGTGAAATATTTTATGACTAGTGTTGGAACCCTTTTCATCAAGTATCATAGTAATGACCCTAAGGAAAAATAGATGTTGTATCATCTCGTAAACCACTAGACAAATGTAAAAACTAATAAAGCACAATTGTCTCAGGCTTGACAATGTGGAAATTCATCATGACAATGAAGAAGAAGACTGTGTAGCTTTCCACAAATTTTATTTCTTGGTATAACTAGTTTCGACACATAGGCATCATCATCTGATGATGAAGCCTATGCCCTGATGCCTTCTTCATTGTCACTAATAAAGCAACTGGAGTTGAGAAGATGTAACTGTGAAAAATATTGGACTGATTACAAGACATGTAAAACTGCTGCATTCATGAAATGATGTAGGAAAAACTGACAGGGTAACACGTGAAAACGTTAAAGGATGAACAAACAAAATTCTAATGTAAATTGTAAACTGTAAAATGAGCAACAAGTTTATTCATGAACAAAATTTGAAGTGGTTATACAACAAACCCAGTCCAAAGCAAGGATAAGATAGCATTAAAATTAAATGTGATGAAATTATATTATTTCTTTTAGTGATAAAATTATTAACAGAGACCTATGGTGCAACCTAGGCTGTGTCTTTAAGTATGGAAGTGTTAAATGGTAAAAATTGGCATTTTCATTCACCTTCACTAGGTTTCCTTTGGCTTTCTCAGCATCTGATGCACACACTCCTAAACGACAATGAACATAGATGTTCCCAAGATTTCCATATTCATGACTCACCTGCAAGAAATGTTAAAACATGAGTAATTTAATACCATAAGAAATTAGAGCATGAAACAATGATCTATATTATTGTCAATTAAAAACTCATAAACAGGTACAATGATTAAAATACATTCCTTGAATAAAATAATTTACCCTGGCAATTTCTAATAGTAGAATAAATGGTAGTAAAACCCAATCTAAAACAGGCAGGTCTTTTGTGTGTTCATTTGAATCATAAAAAAACACTGGCTGATATTTTTCTTAGTTAACCATTCCAAACCAACAAACCCTGTTTGCATAATTTCTTTCCACTAATGTTAAAAGCTTTATGTCCTCTTGTCCCATATATGAAGGCTCTTTCCCATCATTTATGTATGCATAACTACTTCTATTGGTATACTGTTCCTCTTATTTGGGATCTTGCATTAACAACGGGTAACCTTGGATGTTTGGATTCAGGTGATATTATGATTTCAAGGGTCTCCAGCTCAACAATGAGGAAATTTATTTTTTTTTTAAATATAAAACACTGTATTTCCAATAAAATTTATTATCGTAGTACTAGCTTTAATGTTTTGTGTCCTCACCAGGTAAATGGCATCCTTAAAACAGGAAAAGAAGTTAAAAATAATGAAGAGGAGTAAGATTCAACATTTGATTCCTAAGAGGTGACAAATTGCAAAATATGAAGAGAATACAGTAAAAGTCCTCTGTAACGACAGCTGATAAATGACGAAAAATCTCTCGTTATAATGCACACTCTCGTCATAGCCAACAGTCATTAAAATTCACCTCTTTTGGCATTTATAACGGCACCAAAAGTAGGCGAAAATGAGCGATGAAGTAGTTGTATCAATCCATCCACAAATGCATTGAAAATAGATTGCTTCATTTAAAAAAATTTGAAACATTGTCACCAAAACTCACGCACTCGTAACTAATATACATCACGCATCGGCAGTATCTTTGGCAATGTTTCATGAATATTCACAGATAAGGTATGACCTATGGTTAACAATTACAATTCCATGAATAAGAGGAAGGTTGAGACATTGGGCGTCCTGCTGAGGTCAACACAGACAAATGGGATCACCCTTCTCGGAATTTCAATAGCGAGGAAGGATATGGATTGATAACACTCAGAAATTTTACGTGTATTCCAGAATTTT
>WURS02000013.1:9568213-9581226 GCA_011762765.2 Rhinocypha anisoptera | reverse complement strand
GAATCAGCCACAGTTCTGCGATGTGGAAGGCGAAGGGAAACTACCACATTTAATATTTCCCTAGAAAATGCAACCCTGCTTTCGCATATCGTGATGGCATTGAGGGCTGCAGTCAACCAATCTTTGGATTGTAATACTGATGATGATGAATGACTATATTATAATAAAATAAATATTTTTACCAGCTCAAACATTTCTATACAAAGTATATACTTACTTGTTGATATAACGGAAACTTAAATAAAAGTTAAAGCATTTTCAGATTGTAGTACTGATGATGATACACATTTGAGGAAGCAGTGGTGGTACCTCTTACCTCCTCCTTTGGACGTCTCTCCCTTGGAGAAGTATTAGTTTTTTTATAGGGTGCATCGACGGCTATGGTCATTTAGCACGCCTCTCCTTTGGAGGGTGATCTGATCTTGCAGGATCAGACCAGCTGTCTCCAGGGGGTAGTGACTCTATACTGGTCAGAACATTCATTTAAATTGAATGGTAGTAGCATTTTTGTTTAAAGGGTGAGTGAAGGCTTTTGGCACATCTACAAATCATAGAATAAAACCCCTCCTGGACAAACAAAAACCCCCACCTGAAATGTGGGACTCAAACCTTCAGCGGTAATGGGCAAGCTAGCCCATTACCTTCAGGTTAATCAAGCCAGCACTCATTTGAATTGACATGAAAAGTTGAAAGAGTGTACTTATACCACAAGCTCAAGATATGGTGTAGAGCAAGTTTGGTATTTTACATTTTTAGAATAATATTGCACTTTTAGAATTACAGATTGAAAATGGACCAGTCCCTTTTCCGATTATACAGAGAAAATGTTGATCTGATTGTTGTAAAGTACTAATATATGTTCTAAAAGTCACTTTCTGAACGTGCCCAGCACATTAGATTCTTTAAAGATATTCTCACCAATAACATACAACTCAAAGATTTCTCACCTAATTATTAAGCGATACTTTAATTAAACTGTAGTAAATGTAAGCAAAATATGTGTATAAAATGTTTGTAAAATAATGGTTTTGTGGATTTTCAAAATTTTTTTTTAAATTGCAGATGCCACATGAAAATAGCCTAGGTTATTTTCCGATGGAGGCTTATGGTTCAACTTATGATTATGATGCAATTAAAACAACACTCACGTGCTTGTTTTTACGACTGTTTCTTCTACTGGCACTCTGGTGTCCTGTTGCCTCGTGAGTGTTTGGGAATGGAGCCTGGGACTCATGTTCTTTATCTGCTCCATCCCCAAAGTGCACCAAATGAAGCACATGGACCTCCGTAGTGGCTTTGTCCTCAATCCTGAGTCGATAAGGGGATGAGCAGCCAAGAGCTGGCCGAGGAAGAGTAAGCCAGGGTGTGAAATACGGAGTCTCCAATGGTGACTGCACGACACACAGCACTGGATCTGAAAAAAAATGTTAGAGATCACTCAGCATTAAAGGATACTTAATAATGTTATCATTTTTAACTTAGTTTTGCAAAAGCGACAGTGGGTATATATAAATTGATTGCTCAGATTCTGATGTGCTCGACCTCTTCAAATCTTGTAAGGTTTCAAATACCTAAAAATGATAACTATTAAAGAAATAAGGACTACCAAATAATGTAGTTAAATAATACCAACACAATGGTATAACAAAAAATAACACTCTAGTTTCATTTAACGATGGAGGCATTAATATTTTGCAAGCATATTATCATCATCATAGGCTTTCAATGAGAAGATTGGTTTATATATAGCAGCTCTTCATACTATCTTGTCACCTGCCAGACTATTCACAACTTCAAAAGCTCTCAAATCTAACATTTTCCCCTGTCACTTTCTCATGTGCCATCCTTAGCTGACCACGAGGGTTCTTCCCTTCTTTGCCTGCAATACTATGCTTATTTTCTCGTTTAATTATCATTCTTATCATTAGTTCTCATTAATGATCTTGCTTATTATGTAGCAGAATTTTTCCTGCTACTGAATTGCTTCCCTCACTAGTTTTACTCGATATTTGTTTGCCTCAATCTGGTTACAAGCATTTACATTAGTTTTATTCCTGTTCATCCTCAAACCATATTTTCTCAATCCCTTTTCCATGCAGACCCTTGTTAGATCCTCCTTCTCTGTCAGTTTCACACTGCCATTTGCAAAACACAGCATGCTAAGTCAATTCTCCCTGTATCCTTACACTACCGTCTTCATGTAAACATTGAAGATCAATAGTGATAGTGAGCATCCCTATCTTACTCTTTTCTTTATTCTTGTTTCTCCTCTGATTTTGCCAAATTTTATTACAGCTGCCGGCTCACTATCAAGTATGTCACTATATTCCATTTGGATATACTTCATGATTCATAGCATTGTATTCCAGACCACATTGTCATAAGTTTTCCTAGATCCACAAATGCAAAAAACATTGGTTGGCCTTTCTTTAGCCTCATCCAGTCTAAGCGTAGAAGTCACGTCCCTTGTTCCTCTGCTTCTTTGAGATCTTAACATGCTCTCACCTAAATATTCTGGTTAATCACAATTACTCAATTAGTCAGTAGATTATTCTTCTTGGAATATTTGATGATGTACTTGTCACCTAATAGCATGGAAGTTTACATGTTTGCCTGCTCTTTGTTATTACATTCAATGAAATCATTCTGGAACTACAAACAACTTTCAAATTAAAGAAACCAATAAAATACACTTGCAATCGTTACATATCTTTTCCAGTATTATTCTTTATCATTCGTTATTCTGCTTTAATAAGGATGCATCACAAATTTCATGAATATTAACAAAATACATGAATGGAAATTACTGATTTTATTGGGATAATAAAATAAAGACCTCTTCAACTGAAACAGATGTGGGGTACCCTGAGTAATTTGGCTCATAGTTAGGTATTTTCTGGTATGATAAAGCAAAGAACAATCATCAAACTAGATAATGAAATGAGGGAAATAAACTTTGTATTCCACATGAAGGGTTTTTTTTTAAGCTTCATGGTTTTAGGCTTTACCTTATGGAATTTTTCCACGACAGAAAAAAATCAACTTTGTAAATTCCATTACTTAAAATTTATTGCAGAAGATGATACAAAGTAATAAAACCTAGGTTGTGCAACTAATTATTTAGTGGAATTTATGGAGCTCATTTATATTTCTTCCATGTTCAAACTTTTTCAGGACCAAAAGGCGAAACCACATTTTGACAAATAGTAATTTCTGCACTCACCTGAGGCCTCGGCAGAAATGCTGGGAGCCATGCAGAGAAGTAGGAACCAATGAAAGGCCATGACACAAGGAATAAGGGGCAGGAGTATTAACTCCATGCCCATGGGTTGCCCCCTATATTTGGGTGTTACTTGTTTACACGAAATCCTCGTGATGCCCACGTAGTAAGGAACCAAATAAAGCTGAAATGGAAAATAATGAACTATATTATTTAACACTATATTCCCATGTTACATTAAAAATAAAAAGGCTGTAATTAGAATCAATATTTTGTGCACAATAGATTAAATATTGTAAATCATTATAAATTTATCGAGGTTTTTGCTAACTGGAAGCATTCATAAAATGTATAGCCAAATATGTATATGGTTTCAACATTCTTATTCAAAGGGTGTTCAAAGGATTCATAATTGGATTCATAAGGATTGATAATTTATAAAAATATCATCTACCCCTTAATTTTATTGCTATTCATTTACAAGAAATAACTAACTTGAATGATGCACAAACCAAAAAAATTATATTAGTAATAAATATTAATTTCTTGAGCCATGCATTAGAAAATCCCATTTAAATACTAACATCCAGCAAATTAGATGGCATACCTTGGCATGCTGATTGACAGCCATGGTCGATCAAATGAGGATTTAAGTAAATTTCTTGCATGTGCCAACTATGTACCAATATTATAAAAATAATAACACAGTAATGTACATTAATGTAGCACAACATGTACATTGTATTAGTATTTATAAACCCTTGGACACTTTTTATATTTCTATGAGTGTCATAAAAGCAAGATCATATTAAGTAAAAATAAGCAATTGAAAAACAGATAAACGTAATAGGTCAAAGATCTTTTTGATAATGTGTTCATTGTCTATGGATTTGATATAAATTGGTAGCTTATTAAGTAATATTTTCCAAAAATCTGTGGAGAAAACAAGTCTGTGTCATTCTAATTACAAATTTAAAGCACATCCCATTTTATGTTATAAGTCCCACTTGTTTTGGTGCCTTGTACAGTGATTGAGAATTCTACTATCATTAGACATTTTTTATGGTTACTTTTATGCGTATAAACATAAATTAACTACAGAAACATGAGAATAATATTGTTATGGCCCTTGAAGTATTTTTCATATAATACATATTTGACAGCTTGAAAGTCCTCCTTCAGTTTACACTGGGAACTATCCCCAAACTGTAATGAAATACATTGAGGTTGACTGAAATATCCCATGATAGGCAGACTTTAACACACATGTTGGGCATAATATGTCTAACTACCACAAACAGTACCGATTTTACTAATGACTCGGCAGACATGAAAGAATAACTAAAAGAATTTTTTTTAACTGAGCGACACCTGTCAATATAATATTTGATATTGAAAAATTGACTCACCTGAATCACATTTTGTCCAACTTAAATAACTGGTTACGTCCTTCAGATGATCAAAGACCTAAAATTCAACAGAACTATCTTAATAACCAAAACATTTTTCATTTCACCAAATTAGCAGACCAAAGAGTTATATTTTTTATATAGACCAATCAAAGCAGATATTTTTGACACAAAATAACACAACCTGACATGAAAACATGTTTACACTTAGGACAGAAAAAGCAGTCCTGGATTGCTAATTGTAATCAGTAAACACTAATATTTTTGTGGATTCAACATTATGGAAAATTTATAGGGTGGATATAAGGGGTCGTTTATGACCCTAACATTCAAAATTGAATGGAAGCTTTGGCAAAATATAAGTACACATAATTTGTAGCACATAACATTTTGGCAAAAACAGGGGGGTTATACAAAAACCGAAATATCGGCAGATCAAGTTCTACAAAAAAACATCACATGCGGCCGCTCAAAAATATTTTGAATTCATACGTCATATTTTGTAAACATTCCAAACAATATCAGTTATCATGATAAATTCAATGAAAATGGTCGTGCCAGGACTTAAAACTCAATTTCATTTTCACTAATAGATGAGTTAATGACAACATGCGGATTTATGTTCTGACAAAAAGCATATAAACAATGTTCCAACAGGACTTAACAAGACTAATGTAGATTTATAAATTACATGTACATTACAGTGTTTGCAGGATGAAAAAGCATTACATATTCAGAAATTCTGAAATACTAAATGTACACTTAAGGTGGAAACTAAATTCGCTTTTTCGGTTTAGCACCATGACCTGATTTGCACAACGTACTGCCAAATTTTGACGGCTTACCATTTTAGGTTATATCTTCGCTTGTACCAGTTAGTGTGTGATGCTAGGTTTAGTTATCATCCTTATGACAAGTTCTCAATGGCCACTATGCCTCATGGGCTCAACTCTGGGCTATGACGCAACTAACTAGTTCATCTTGTCAACCATTGACCCCTGTTTCGTCGTCGGGAAATCTTAAGTCTTCAGAGTGAATTATCTATGTAAACACCATATAAATTTGGATCCATGGGGTAACTCTCACGATGTACTGCTCGCAAAATCAATCCATCATTGGCGTTTGGACACAAAAATTCTTGTTAAACGTTTCGAAACTCGGGCCACAAAAAAACCATTATTAATCAAGTCATCGGCATATTTTTGCTATACATTTATTACGGTGCTACGCGTCTTCACAGTAGTTTGCACATATCGCCGACAGATGGTGCTCGCTTTAGTAATTATTCAGGCGTGGCTTCTCAGTTGATAAGTAGTGTTCATTATTGACGCTAGAGGGAAGCAATTTCAAGGAAGCTGTTTAGCTACTCAGACATACGGAGCTACTGTAAAAACAGGATTCATGTGCAGAAAAGATTGAAAATGGACTTGAGGTTAATTGGAAGATGTTATGGGCGGCGCCAGTCCGAAGTTATATTCAGTTGTGGTTACATACGAATGCACTTTTAGCATGATTTTTTTTCCTAAACTTTATAAGGTAAACTTAATGTTTGATGAGTACGACATCAGCCCAATGTAATGTTACTCCTTTCCTCCCGGCCTGAGGACCCTGAAATTAGTGCTGAAACAACATCATTAAGAAAATGGCTCGAACCGACTAGAGATGAATTAGTTCCACACAGGTGAATTTAATCTAGCTCGAAACTATTTTTGTATTATATAACTTCCGTATGCTTCTGTAAGAATAATTGGCAAAGAAATTTGAAACTATCGTGAAATTTGAAGTCTGTACACTTATCTAATCCCGAACTTCACTTCAAAAGGGTTCATTTTTGTGAAAGAATTCCAAAACTTAGGACCAATGACATCGTTTTATGGTTAAATTCCATCTAATAGTGGCTATTTTTCAGTTGGTTACTAATGTGAGAATATACTTATTATGGGACTAGATAACGACTCGTGATTTATTTCTTCTGACATTTTTTTCTCAAAATTTAAATTCGAATGATACCAAGAGTCATGATAATTTTGGTGAAATGATATATTTATAATAATTTTTTATTATAATTATTGCAGTATTGTTTTTCTATACCCCTAAAATGCAAACAAAATTTTACACTTAGAATTCAATAACGTGCTGTGTAATATTGTAGTCAGTCTAAACTAATTATCTTAGACTGTGCCATAACTTATTTTCAATTCTACAAACTGCTCAACTCCAATTCATTCAATAAGAAGAAACCAGTGTTCGACGTTTTTAATTTCCTGGTAACATTGTAACTTCCTACGATGGTGGTTTTCCAAAGAGCTATGGTTATAGCACTTGTCTAGTTTGACATTTATTTTTTTCTGAATACTGTCCCGCCATAATCGCTTCACGTAAGTGAGCTGTCTTAAAAAACTTTTATTTAGGTATATTTATAATTTGTACGTTTGACAGAAAGTTATTCGTAATTTGTCGCAAACAGGACTTTTTCATAAATGTGAAAACAACACGTTTAATTCAAGTACATTTATTCATTGCATTTGGCGGGAAAAATCGCCGAAACTATAAGTTAATATAGACCATGATTGAGTTTGTTTATAGTAATGAATGTTGTTAATTGAATATTTCCGTGTTCATTAGGAATGTTTACTTATGAAATATTTTGCATACATATCGAGTGTCCTGCATAAATAGAACTTGTAGTCACCGTACCCTGAGTCTTTGTGCAATGTTTTGAACATCATTCTCTCAATAAATATGTTCAATGAACTCTACTACATTGCCATTTCGTTTTACCTTGCAAATTTTATTTTTTTAATAATTTTTTTGGATGGATGAGGGGATTTTATTTAATAAAACAAGCAGTGAGTAAAAAATAGGGCACCTTTCCACAAAAAACGTTTGTGACAAAGTGGTATAATATTTTTACCTATTATTTATTCCTTCAATTACGTCAAACCTGAATGATAAAAATGAATGAACAATAATGATATTCCATTCCTCGGAGATTATTTACGGAGTTAACTCTTAAATATTTCGTTCACCAAAAATATAGATCCAGGCAAATATAGTAAAAGTGAACGAGCAATAATGATATTTCATTTCACGGAAAGATTATTTTCGAAGGAGTAAATTCTTAAATATTTTGTAGACCAAAAAAATAGAGCCAGGCTTTGCTTACACTTTTGTGTTTTTAGAAGTAATCAGAAGTAATACTTACGCCTATCATTAGATAGGCGTAGGTATTACAGGCCTGATGATGATGTAGCGTCGAAACCTAGGTTGCAATAAACATATTTTTTGTGGAAAATTGCATCAACCTTTTACTCAACATGTTAAAATTCCACCACATCACGCCTGAAACTTCGATTTTTGTTCTGAGTACACTTGATGTGACTGGAAAAATAAATCGAAGGATCAGCGTTTCGAAAATTAATTGGATTTTAGTTTTTTAAGGGGGGGGAGAAAAATTGATTCCAAAGTTTACCCAAACGGGAGTTCAAAGATTATAATGGGTGGAAAATAAATTAGCTCTCTTTCACACTTAAACCATTTATATTTACTTATCTCTTCATCCATTGGAAGGTACAAACATATTCTGACGAGTGCAAAGAAATCAGATATACAGATACGTAATAGTACTACATATCTGTATTAAATACAGATATGTAGTACTAATCTCCACGGCACAGCAAGAGTCAATTAACACATTAGAACGAAGGAGGCGGTTCCTTTTCATGTGCCGCCTGCTATTTTAACAAAGATGTTGTAGGATTCTAAGGGCGTCAATGGGTCTTGAACACGGGTATCCCATTTCAGCAGCCAAAAGCTTTGCCCATTCAGCCACCGCGGTCTATCTTTCCCTATTTAGTAAATTTTTTCCTTCAAGCAAAAGAGAAAGTATTTTGGGCATGGAATGGTTTGATATTAATTACATATTGGACGTGATTTGCAATTTAAGTGTTTGAATAACTATCTTCTTGAATTTTCTGTTGTAACTTATATAATCATGATCGATAGCACTCAATCTGTAACTTAAAGGTTTGAAATTGGTTTTCTCCTTGCATAGATATCTCGTACCATAAAGGAGAATTTATCTTGCAAAAATTAACCAAGAAAAAAATGAATGAAAACTGGTATTTCTTACTTGGTGCCGATTCAAATCAGTGGCAGTTACCTCAATCTCGCGGAAGCATTTTTGACGAGACACTTTAGAAAGGCCTTTAGTTATATGAAAAAACTAGCATAGTTGCGAAAAACCTATATTCACAATTTCATTACGCGTTATTACATATTCACAAAGAAATTCAGTGACTGCATCCATCGCGGTCAACATTTCCTAGCGTAGATGAACATTCTTATTCTCAAAATGGTCTGCTCTCACCGATAAAGCAGTCATTACTGATCAGTGTTTACGTTTTATTCCATCTTTGTGTTTCCACTCCCTATGTGTGTATTCCTCCTTTACCTATTACGCGTATTTCCTATTTCCCCACATCAAATATCTTCCCACTTCGTAAATAGAACTGCATTATCTGGTTAATCATGGAAAGAAACATCTTTTTGTAAACTGCTTACCGAATAATTATGAAAAATATATGCAGAGAGCAAGAGGAAAACGAAAGAAATAAATTATTTTTTTACTCAATCTTTAGGCTCTAAATTAAACATTAGAATATCACTAATTGCTGAACAAGTTACACTATTCATTATTTAGTTACGAATCTTTTTCTTTAAAGTACATAATCCATAACTCATGTTATTGAAGTACGAAGACACCTCGTAACACTAATAATTATTTGTATATATTTTTGAATGCATTATCAGATTGGTAACCTATGTTGCTGGTGAAGGAAGAACCCATAGGACTAATCAAGAACCAATAAAGAAGTATTCCAGAGAGAGCCACAAAAAGATAACAATATGATCGTACTATTCTTGGAATAAGAGGAAAAGTAACAGGATAGACACTGAGACATTAACGTTGATTGAAAATGATATCACGAGGGAAAAACCCTAGAGATCAGCAAAACATAGTGTATGGAACAAGAAAATAGAGAAGGATTGCGCTAGGAACTAAAAGGATGTGATGTGGCTGGCAGTTGAAGTTTGATTTGGAGAGGTACTCCAAAACAACTTTGGAATGATAAACAGTAATGATGGCTACTAAGTATAGTTTGAATAATGACAATGAGTACTGTAGCTCAATTGATGATATTTAGCATTGTTGTTACCTAGCTTAATGATTAAATATTTATTTTCTTGGGGAAAATAGTACGTTACTGCAAAACTCAAACTTTCCTTATTGCAATTTAATATATTTAATAGGTATGTACACAAATTAGATAATGTCATAGTCATCTTGAAAGAAGCTTTGTGGCAAAAGTTAAGAGTAAGATTTTAAAGAGAGTGGAGTCCATACAGTGGTAATATCACGATGATTCACCTTGCAGAAGTGGTTTATGGAGAGGTATGTAAGTAATGACTTGAGAGAATAATGCAGATGGGAGAAGTAAAAATTTTGCCAAGGTGGTGAAATGAACGATGGAGGATTCACAAAGAGGGTTGCCACTAACATTTCTCGAACTGTTGAATCAGCCTTGTGGTAGAAAAAGACTCAAGTTTTGCGACGCGGAGCAGTTAACACACGAAAATTTCAATTATGAGCAGTAGACCTTTGAGTCCTATTCAAATTGCTGACAAAAATATAACGAAGGGACAAATTCAACACCATCTAGTGCGTGTGTATATATATACAATTATTTATATTTTAAATGGATAAATACAACAAAAACTCCGTTTACGGACACGTCCCACTTACGGAGAGAATTTTATTTCCCGGCAGGATTATGAAGAATGCTCTTCATCTCACATCTTTGGTCACCTCTTTGTTCTTTGGTCACCATAACTTAAGCACACATCTGACTTAAGGACATTTTCTGCCGGACCATTAATGTCCGTAAGATAGAGGTTTTACTGTATGTTATACATACAAATAAATAACGTTTCCAAATTTTCGGTTTAAACCGTCCGCTGGAACGGAGTCTACGATGCCCCAGCAGAAGGTAAAGTCCGAAAATTTGGACAAGTAAAAGTTTCTCGTTCTCTCATTGTATCTATATTTCCCTTGCCTATCCTCAAGAGATTTTACACTTGTATATATATATATATATAGATATACATATACAATACATTTTAAGGAGAGAGAGTCTTCTTACAACTGAGGAAGGTTGCACATGCGGCCGAAAGCTCCTGTTAAAAAAGTCTTTTTTTATGTGTTTCTGTGTTTTTCATGTACTATTTGTGTCGTCGGTGGTCATTTAGCAGCTCACCATGTGGAATTAAAAACACAAGGGGGGGACAAACTTGTCAGGCGTGCCCGTCCATTTCTCCACGTTTTGAATCTAATACATCATCTTTCTTCCAACTTCCATTTTGCCATCAATTTCTCATGTCGAACGATGCGTCCTAAACATGCTGTTTTACTCTTCAAAATTGCGTCGATCGGCTCACGCTCTTTGCCAACACGCTTAAGAACTTCTTCATTTTTCATTTTCGCCCGTCCTTGAAAAGCACTGCTCTTTACCTGCCGAAGAATCGGTAGGTAGCAGTGCTTATTTTAATTTCGCTGCGCCAAACCCTCCGACTGTGAGAGTATGTATAAACCATACTAAAATGACTTCCACTCCCGAATATCATAACCTGTACGCCGAACGTACAGATCTGCTCTCTGTGAAGATATAGGAAATAGAATCGTCATTCAGTCTGTGGCTGACAGCTACCGTGCAATTTTCTAAACGCTCTGTAATACACTTAACTGAAAGCCGTCTCTCTGACCTTGATA
This sequence comes from Rhinocypha anisoptera, assembly GCA_011762765.2. Classification (NCBI taxonomy): domain Eukaryota; kingdom Metazoa; phylum Arthropoda; class Insecta; order Odonata; family Chlorocyphidae; genus Rhinocypha; species Rhinocypha anisoptera. The sequence continues at coordinate 9,569,768 of WURS02000013.1, read as the reverse complement.
GTCATAATTAGTGCTCGCTATCCCATAAATTATCTGCATACGAGTATGTGAGAAGAATCCGTCGAGAAGGGTAACAGGTGGGAACACGAGACTTCAAAGTTATCTAATTTTACGCCGTCATTGATGATGTATCATCACACGAGATCCTTGCGGATTCCCTCCGCTCTAGTGTGTCCCACTTGGAACTTCTCCGGTGCCAAGGTCAACTGTGCCCTTCGCATGAGCGGTGCTCGCCACATATCCTCCTTTCCTTCCGACAGCTCTGAGACAATTAACGCAAAGGCGGAAACGATGATATACGGGCCAACTTCATCCCGTTCCGTTACTCCAAATTATGGGGTTGTAGGTATGCTCAGAGGCCGTCCACGTGCGATCCTCATAACAATAACATTACATTTTTTTCAGGAAATGTACGCACGCCTTTGGCCTAAATTTCAAACGGGCTTACTTGTTGACCTTCCATAACAAAGCGTGCCCCTGGGATCTCCACAAGCGTGCGCCTTTCATCTTAATCCTGGAGTCTCATCACCGAAGTTTACACAACATCCGCTCCCATGGGTTGGATAGTGGTAAACATTAAAGTGAGTCGTCTGTCTGTCGGACTCGGTCGAATGTGTGCTGCTGTGGGTGACATTGGTCACACACTTTGGACCTTGCTGAGTCTTGTCAGTTTTTTTTATCTGAGATCCAGCTCCATCCCAAAGTGTCAATACATACGAGCTTCATCTCGTATATCTATAGGTTGAAGATTATTCCATGTATTATAATAGATTTTGAGTTCACATGTTGTTTTCCGTACTCGAAACTTTGCAAACAAATATGTTTTCCACAATTGTTCGTCATTTTTCTCACTTAATTGCTTTCAATTTGAGCATATTTACCATGTGTATTATGGGCGCAGGTGGTAACCTAATTCAGAATTTATTAGTTACTTTTCATATGGTTTACATTTTGTTTGCATTTTTCGGAGAACAGGTATGTTGTTATTTTATCACGTGTGTATATATATATATATAATCACTTCGAAAAGGTTCACAATGTGAATAATATTGGTTCAATCACTAGTGGAACGTACAGAGACACAGGACACAAAAAGAAAAAAACTCACAGTGTTGAAGAATTTCTCTCCTGAACGGACGAAGGTGGTGGTGCCACCGAAAATTCTTCACCACTGTTAATTTTTTTTTCTTTTTGTGTCCTGTGTCTCTGTACGTTCCACTAGTGTTCGAACCAATATATATATACATATATATAATCTCTTGAGGATATATGAAGGAAATATAGATACACTGAGATACGACACACACTTACTTTCCCTTATCGGTGTTAACCGTCTGCTGGGACGTCGTAGACTCTACAACGGCCCAGCGTGATTGTCGTTTCTCAGTGTATCTATATTTCCTACATCAATCCTCAAGAGATTTTGTGCATTACCATATGGCGTTTTCTACGAACTATGCGTATATATATGTTCATGAGAAAATTCATACGAGTAATATAAAGTTGACACGGGGTATTGACGAAAAACACCCAGAAAAGAAGTAGAGAAACGCAA
>WURS02000013.1:9527159-9545804 GCA_011762765.2 Rhinocypha anisoptera | reverse complement strand
ATTGCCATCAGAATTTGAAGGTCGTGAAAAGGTGGCAACCTGGTTGAGTACACTTTCAACGATGCATGCCTCAGATGAACTGTCAGAATCACAGGTATGTTTGCCTCTTAAATTTCTGGTTGCTAAGTGTTTGGTGGTTAAAAAGGTAATTTTAAGGTGGCCGAATAGGAATTTGGTCAGCACTCTCATCCTGCAAGTGTATAGCTATATTATTTTTTTGGACGCGTTTTGACATTTTGTTGTTTATTTAAAGGTTTTTGTTCGACTGTTTATTTAAGCAATGGTTTCATATAAAATAAATACGTTTAATTAAAACTGTCTCTTCATCAAAAAGTGAAATCAATAATGTTTGGGGAGAACCGGATAAATAATGAACAAGGTGAAAGCAATGTAGGTTGGTAATGTTATCCTGGGAAAATGTTTAACTATTTTCAGTTGAAGACCTTAGGGAGTCGATCATAGTTTCCTTCCTTAGTATATGTTATTTTGAATTGATGTGGTACCAATTTCATCTGCAGGAGGGTAAGGTACCGTGTTCATAATATGAGGAACAGACCACAAATAAATAATGAAATGTTCATGACAAAAGTACCTTGTACTAAACTTGTGTTGAATAAATCATTGTGGCATTCTGTACAATTGATCACAATGTATTTTCCCACGGGTCATGTTTTTTGAAGGGTAATAAAGACATATTTCACATAAACCTTCTTCCCTAATCGATGCTTACTTTGAAATCACTCTGTGGAATCTTAAATTCCTTTGACTCTGTAAAGCTTCCATCAACATACAACTGACGGGAAAGACACTCGTTTCATCATCACTAACTGGTTGACCAGATTTTTGAGGTGTTCAAATTTTCCCTTTGAAAGTCCTCTAAATACCTTTATTAAATCATCACATTTAATGGCATCTAAATATGTTTATCTTGTACAGTTACTTCTTTAACTATAATTCTTCAAAGCTTGAACTTAGTTCCTTTTGCTTCTTCAGTCAAAAGTAATTTGTAACAATCATATCATAACTTTGTATGATTCCTTGTTAACTTGGGATAAAGGAGAAGCTTTGTTCTTATCTAGATTCATTTTTTCTGTCTGTCACTAAATTAATAAATTTAGTTGTTCCAGGTGGAACTTTATCGAACCTTTCTTAATGAAATGACATAACATTATGTTATTCCATAGGAATTTTTATTTGCTGTCCTGGGTTTCAGTGATAAGACATCATCATCAGACATCAGGCGTCTGACTCTGTAAATAATTTAACCCCCATTTCTCTAAGAAACAAGTTGATTTTTCACATCACTAGTTCATAGTTTGACCCTAGTTTTAAGTTCTCAGGAACCTTATATTTTCATTAATATTGACATTTTTATATAATATCTCAAAGCTAAATCTAATGTCTACAACTAAGGTGGGGGTAAAACCATCTTTCAGCAAATTTCTAAAGGGTGGTCTGTGGACTAAAAGGTTTAAGAATCTCTGACCTAGCAGTTCCTTCTTGTTGTTAAATTATCAGGATCGGGAAATAAAACGTAGGTTATAACAAACTTGTTTTAATACCACATGACAAGATTACATGTTACACGGAAGTAGTAAAAGAACTGGAAGTAGACTGCAAAAAAAAAGAAAAACACATAACCGTACAATGGCGACACAAGTGGCATAGAATGGTACTATTTCAAATGAATTTGCAATAAATGTTGTCAGATTACAATTTCAACACTTCTTCATTTATAGCTTCAGTGAATTGTTCCCTCATTTCCAAACTTAGTTACTAGTGAGTGGACTTTTCCATTAAAACATTGCAAGTTTTACTTAGTCATTCAATATATTCATGCTTATATATAGTTTTCACTAATGGTTTCTAGTTTAATTTCATGATAAGTCATTAATTACATACAAACACACATGTAACACAGTTCATTTTCATTATTTTCCTTCCCAGATGATTTTTAATGTTTTATTTTAGTTATTAATAAAGATTCATTTTATATTTATTAGGTTCGCCAGCTAATTTTTGACCTAGAGTCTTCATACAATGCCTTCAATCGTATACTTCACCAGAGTTAAGACGCCCAATGGAAGAAAAAGAGAGACATGGTCTGGAGTTTGTTGGAATTTTTATTCTTCTGTTAGATGGTGTCAAATGTATTTGGTTTCACATTACTAATAAATTTGTGATGCATATACATTTGATTGCAGGGATTGTGCCATTTTTAATTTTGCTTCTTAAAGAATTTTTTGCTATAAATACTTTAAACATGTATTGTATGTAGGTAAGCATGTATGCACACTGCATCAGTTTCTCCATTACTCATGCTTCAAGTTGAACACTACATTCTCCAACTCATGAAGCCAAGGGAGGTGGTCAAAACATGCAAAGAAAACATTCATAAAGGAATACCTGCTGTCAAATTGATAGTATATGTATAAGAATTCATGTTACTTAAGATAGCTGGTATTTTCACATTGTTGTCACCACACTGCAACAAGTTGTTTGAACATTTCCATATCCATATTTAATTTTCATGCTGGAGTGGTATTGAAGCAACTGGTAATTCATGTTTCTGGTCCATTGATATCTTATTTTTTTATACTTTATATTTAATGCTAATGTTACCCAGACTTTATGATTGTATCTCATTAGTACTCTTTTCTATTTGTGCTGAGATGCCTCTCTCATTAAAAGTCATTGCTTAATCTTTCCTAAGTTATCTTTTACATTTTAACCTGAAGTGTCCATTCATTCACAAATGTATATTCCAGAGGATAACTCAGTAGAGATTATACAACTTTTTGTAAATACTGTAAATATAAGAAACTTTCCTGAGCATTTGAGTTGGTTTAATTTGGGACCAATACTCAAATGTTTGACTTCTCCTGTTTCTGTAAATCTGTTTATGTAAATCTTTTCTAAATTTAGATAAATGAATAAATTGTATGCAAAATTTTTATTTTTCTTTTATGTCCTTCATTTTTTTTATAAGCTCCCCCATATTTAGAAGCTGTTTTTAAGGAAATTTACTTACTCTCCCTTTAAAAGATGTGACATTTAATTTTCAGATTTAAAAAAATTTTTAAACTTAAATTGAAGTGGAAATTCCTCCCCCATAGACTACAACTGACACTGTGAACTCTACCCCTTGATGACTCTGGAGCTGTCTTGGTCGGATCAATAATTATTGTTCCTGTTGGGGTCACCCATTTCATTAGATGAAAGGGTGTGTGCTAGACAATATTCCATGCAGCTTACATTACTCACTGATCTTACCCCCAAAGTGATGGGCTTTTAAATAGTTTTAAACACTGTTGAGAAAGGCAATTGGAAACTATCTGAATTATTTTCCTATAGTCAATGGAGTCCAAGCAACTAAGGGACTCAGCCTACTAGCATTCATTTCATACTTGTCATGAGCGAAATAGGATCTTCAGTCTTCATCATATGAAATATTAGCACAATTAACAGCTGAGAAAACATGAAAGAGGACTGTAATAATTAGAATAGGAATGTGAAGCCTTAAGGTGAATTTGAGGGCAGCAAAATTATAATAAAGAGGTGATGGAGAAAGGAATTGGGGTTGGCTGAGACATTATTGAAGGATTATGGGACTTAACAGAGTAAAGTTACAGGTTAAAATGTACTCTGTAGCCTTAACAAGTGAAAATTCATTTGCAGGAAAAAATTTAAATATTTGAACATAATGTGTTTTTCCACAGTTGTACCTGAGGATGATTCCTAAGTGAGACTATACAGTCTGTATAAATTCTAAATAAATAAAAACTCGTTACCAATGAAAGTACATATTTTTGAATAGATATTTTAGATAAAGTGGTAGGGTGTGTGCAGACTTTAAAATAGGTTTATGTTATGGTGAGGGGCAGTATTTTTTCAATCTGCAGTCCATAACAATGTAATTTAACCTTTTTTAGCATAATCTTTGGATGTCCCTTCATCATTACAATCATATTTAACTTAGTAAAGTAAAATAACCTGACACAAAGTCAAATGTTGCAACCACTCAGAAAGAATTGTGGCAAAAACTTTCTCCCCAGAATCACCTTCAAATACAAACCTATCAGCCATTAGCAATGCTGGTCAAGGCTAAGATAGAGAAAATAAAGGCTTGGTATTTCCACAGAAAATTCTTCTGTGGAAATATCATGTCTTCTCTTTGTTGAATTTTTTCCACAATGTGACACCTGAAAGCTAAGAGTGCTTCAGGACAGGCTACACAGCCTAGAAGTGAAGAACAAAAAGTTGCTTTATACTTGTATTTACTTATATTTGAGGTTACTGAATTTACTTTTGTCTTTAAAACTGCTTAGTCAACTGACTTAGCTACTTTTGAGCTCCTAAATCATATTATCAAGCAAAGCTTTTGGTCTAATTGATCACAACATACTAAGACATAAACCTAATGCTCTAGTTATATCAGTGGAGTCCCTAATTTGAATCATACCATATCTACATGACAGATACCATTTATTCTTATAGAGACAACCGAATAGTGGCAAGTCCAGTCCACTAAAAACCAATTCTGGCATTCTTAAAGGTTTTATTCATAAGCTTCATATTTTATTTGTCAGTAATGTAGTAAATGCATCCAAATACCAAAACATATGTTATGCTGATTATAAAATCATTGATAGCTTGAAATTGTTGTTGCCATGTGTACTTAATATAGAAAAACATCTGATGCCAAAAAAAATTCAATGAGAAATTTAGCTCCTACCACATCCATAAAATCATTTACAATGCCAAAGTACATTCTCACATTTCTTACTCATGTTCTGTATAAATTAGGCTATTGCTTAAAAAGAGATCTCCACTCTGAAATGACGTAAGAGCCATTCTTTCAGGTTCCTGTCCATACACCTGTCAAGGCATTCATCGAATCTTCAAATATTTTTATGCCCCTCTCCATTTATCACTCCATGTTTATTTTGTATTTAACAATTTAAACAATTTACTTTTGATTTTAATTTTCAAAGCCACTCTGATCCTTCATAGAAATAGTATTCATCAATGTATGTACTTATTTATTTTCCTCAAAGGATTGCATCACTCTGCCTCAGCACTATGCAAATACTTCCTTATGACTTAAAAAGTATTCCCTCATTTCTCCTTTTAAAATAAGAATTTAAAAATCTTTTAAATAAATATTACTGTAGTCTGCATTAATACTTGGAAAGCATAAAAATACTCAACAAGGTAATTAATTACTAAAATGTTATGTGTTGATTTACTAAAACGGTCATCTTTTAAAAATTCTTAATATTGCACTTGATGAATGCAGTACATGAATTTATGATTGGTAGAAATTAAATAATAACTTGTTATTGTTGCAGTATATATTCATTTTTAGCACTTTGAAGAACTAACCCAAAATTTAGCGACTTTAGTATGAGCTTTCAATGTAGTTAAATTACTGTTCTCTTGTCTCATTGTTCTCTCTTTTGCTCTCTTGATTTTTTATAGTCAGTGTTCTCTGTTGTGGTGGCATTTTAATATAAACCTATATTAAAATAAAAACCATTCTATTTTATTGCTTTAGGCAAAGTAATCTTTATTGTCAAAGTTATCAGCAGCAATTTCCTAACTGGACTTTATTTTTCTATGATACATGTATTCACAGAGTATGGTTATGTTAAAAGCTGTAATTTCACTGTTTTCTTTGAGTGAAAGGAGTATAAACATTGGTCAGTGTATTTTTTCACTGAAAATTTAATTTTTTGCCATTAATGGGAAATTGCCACTCAAAATTGTGGATGTAAAGGAAAAGGTTGCCTCTTGAGTATGTTGGCTATTCACCAACTGACTAGGCACTTTCACATTTGTAAATATACTAAATTTTAATATCATGCTACCAAAAGATGCCTACTTCAAAATTCAAACAATCACACAGCATATTTCAAATGCAAATAATGCCAACAATTTTTTGGTACAATCTGAAAGTTATCAGATATTTCATAAGAAAACATTTCTTTCTAGTCAAAAGACCTATCCACATAGGTAATTTTTATTCCAATCCATTCCCAAATAATTTACATCCAGAACTCAATCTAACTATGAGTAAAAATATTTGTAACATGTGTTAAACAAATACAAAAGGGCAATATTTTGGAATTGGTTACACATCATTTCATTGAACATTCCATAAACACTCTATAGCAATAACATGAACAACAAAAATATTTTTACAGCCTAAATACCAGTGGTTTTCACTGTCCAATGGAAGACAATTCATAATCTTTTTCTATATTACATATATATGCTTTCATAGAGGAACCCATTAGGTTTTATTCACCATAAATATGTTTATATAAATATTTGACAATGGAAGACATGGTATTGTAAATGAACAGTTAACATACACTGTTAAAAATTTAAAATACCTTGATATTCTTTTTGATTTCATTCTATAGAATGATATATGTCCCAGCACCCTAATGGTATAACATTTATCTGACAATGGAAGACAATGCTTTTGGAAGACAATCAGAGACACTCATTTAATTCATTATACTTTTTGGAAGACATTCTCATTCTTAAACTATTTATACTGTATATGTATATTTGGAAGACTTGCTCAATAACATATGAGCTTTATTTGATTATCACGGTTAGTGGTCATGAGAAGCCTAATAATTTGGCCTTTTTTTATTAATGCCATGTCATTGAAGAGCTTAACAAGTCCAAACCAGAGAGTATCCACTCATACTAAAGCTGGAAGCTCTACAGTTCCATTCTTGATCTTTTTATTGTCAAAGGAATGTAAAAAATTCAAATGTATTGACTTATTAAAAGTTTCCTTTGTTAAATTGTTATTTAAAGTTCTGGGTTTTTATTCTTTTCTAAAATTTTTGTGATTTCACTTTTGAATTTCACATTTAAAAAACCATGGAATCTGGGTTTATATGGAATTATCACAAATGAAAGTAAAGTCTGATATTGGGCAGTTAATAGTTTCACCAGGATAAGGGAATTTTTTGTGATTAACTTTTGGTTCTGTTGTTAAAATATTGGTTGCACACCTTTTCAAAATAATATTGCCAACTTTATACTTGTGGTTTCATTGTTTTGTGATATCAATCCATAAACATCTTTTCTGAAATTTATGGAGAAAGAATTGAAATCAGTATGTTACTTTGAGTTTCTTTTCATTCATTTTGGTTTCATCAATAATCCAAAGTTATTTGTTTTATTTTGTGGATGATATTAATTAATATTTAATTGGTTAATACATAATACAACCCTTTTTAATATTTCTTGGGTTTGTTAAACTGATTTTATCAAAAAGAATGGACTGTATGTGCATGCCAACTAGTTCATATGACCATATCTCAATTTAATGATCTTATGGAATGGTTCAAGTCTATTTACAAGTGAAATATGATTTGCATTATTTTACTAAAATGCATTTCTCTCTGATTATTAAAAACTACTTTTGTATTACTATGTATTCAGAATTATCTCAACATTTGTGAGAACACAGACAGTTAATGTATTTAAGTACCGACTTATGAACACTTAGTAACAAATGAAGGCATTACAGTTATTGCAATTTCCTCTCATGCACATTGCCATTTAATTCCAATATTTGGCCAAGCACACAAAGATTGACTATATTTAATAAAGTAACTAAAACTTTGTTTGTGTGGTAAAAGTTGTGATTCTTCATTCCCTTATAGAATACCACAGAAAAAACTGAGTTTGTCTTTCGATAGTGATTTTATAGAGATTGATTCATATTGCAGTTTAGCCTTTAATCATTTTGTTAGTTTAAATTTGAAAAGATGTGGTAAGCTTAAATTTCTGAATTTCATTTTTGCTGGAAACATATTTCGTAATTTAGTAAAATACTGTTATATTTAAAAAAACATGTTTTAAAAATTAACATTAAAACATTATTTTAAAAAGGTCATGTTATAAAAAATATTTCACAACGAAATTATTTTGCATGATGTTTGGCCATTAGGTTTTCTTTACAATTTTTATCAACATATTGAAACATTTGAATAGTAAAAATACATCTGTGATGCATGGAAGACATTAGATTGTTGGAAATATTTTCAGTTTTTCCCTGGATTTTTGAATCACCAAATCATCTCATGAAAACTTTGCTTGGTCAAGTTATGGAGTGATATTATTCGAGATCCTTTGAATACGTACTTCATATTTTGTAACTAAATTATTACTTTCAATTTACAAATGTACATAGCTCTTTTTTGCATGCTCCAGCTATTCCATCCTCTATTTTTAATCCCCCTAACCTTTAAACTCCAGATTCCTATACAGCATTTTATTTAAAAGGGAAGGCCTATCTCAAAAGCCCTGATGAGAGCTGAACCAGAATCCCACACTCCAATGATGCCAAAAAGACAACCAAGTGCTATAACAAACCAGTCATAGGCCACTGTTGATTGTGAAAGGTATGGTCGCTTAAGTTTGAGGTGAAAGACGCAGGGCCAGATGAAAGAGAGCATGGTTCCAGTGAAGCTACCAATGAATCCCATGAGAATGGCAAAGTGTGGAACTGAGACTGCAAGCAGGACGGTGAACACAACAACACCGATTCGAAAGGCAAGTCCCCACACCTGTTGAAACAGAATAATAATTAATATCAATAATGTGAGTCAACATGTAAGGAAAATCAAATACCATTTTTCATGAAAATATTCAATAAATGTTATTTCAAGCAGAATAGGTGAACTGGTTTCATATACCATTGGATTGGTACGTTAAGACTAAGCAGCAATGCTTTCAGAAGTTAGTTGGGAGTTGCTGGGGAGAAGAAGACTTGATGTTAAATTAAATTCATAGACAAATTTATAACTACTGAGTTTGATATTGAAGTTGTCAACTACTTAGGGCTTCTTAGAGATAGGTGCTCTAAGTGACAAATTAAGAGGTGCTCTCTTTTTGTGGCCATTATGTGAAATTAGCTGCTCAAAAATAGATTATACTACTCTATGCTGACTCTCGTCCCCTCAACTATAGATTCCACTATCTTAAGCTCTCACTCCAATAATCTCCAGTATCTCTCTGTCTTACTTCACTTAACCCGAGTATATCTATTCCTACTTTCTCCAACTCAAATTTTACATTCTCTAACTTTCCTGACCTTAACACCATCCTTACATTTTATTTCCCTACTGAAATTATTACTACCCACCTCATTGTCTTCTCTACCAGATGATTTCTAGTTATGCCTGTTTTAATTAGATCTTCTAATTGATATTGTAACTCCATTTTTTTCCTTCCTGCTCATTAGTATGTGCCATGGAATCACAATTATATCTGTGGGATCTACTGTCCCATTGATCATTATAATTGCAGCTTACCTGTACTTTTTCCTATGTTTCCTATTGACTACTATAAGAACCCCACGCTAACTCTCTTCACTTTCATTATAAATTATTTTGCATTTATCACTACACTACTTTCTATTACCCTTCCACTTTATGTATACACAACCATAACATACCCATCTTAATTTTCTTCATCTTCTGTTTTGTATTTTTAAATTTTCCTGTCTTTAACATTGTCTAATTATTGTACATTCTTATTTAGAATTAGAATATGGACTGTTAGTAAATTTTCTAATCATTAAAGCCCTCTTCTGTTTCTTTTTTCATTCAGTTGTACCTGTATTTTATATAACAATGCACATAGAAGAGTTACTTTTTGCTGTGAATGACTATCTTCATTTGAGTTAGTCCTGTCAATGTCCATTCATTGTTATCTTCTTGTTCATTATATGTCTCACAAAATACAGTTGAGGCAGATTTCCTACTGACATTCTCAATAGTGGTTTTGGCAAAACTCCACCACTTATGTGGCCACCTCACTGGGATCAGATGGCTCTGAAACCAATTAAATCAAGAACTAATGCTCAGTGAATTGTCTTGTGTCTGACTCCCAACCTTTTATATCTTGATCTTACCCAAAGGAATCATCATTGTTCCTACCATTAGAGAGCAAGATGTCATCACAACCCTAATTTTTATTGGTAAATATACATAAAAGTGTAATATATATTTAAAATATATTGAACAGCTTGTCAGCTGAATATACTGTATTTTACGGCTTAAAAGATGCACAGGCACATAGGACACACTCTGGTTTTTGCCAAGTATTTCGGGAAAAATTATTTACCCTTCAATCTCCATATAAGATGTAGGTTACTTTTCCATAGAATTCTTTGGGGAAAAGACCATGGGCTATAAGCTGGAAAATATGGTGATTGTTATTATGGTTAGTTTGTGTAATGAGAAATCAGAACATTGCCACCTCATAATATTTCAAATTACTCCTGCTCAAAATTTATGAAATACACATCACAAATCATCTTTATTTCCTTCATTAATTTGAGTATTGCTCCCAGCTATTTATACATCTTCTATTTCCTCTTATTTTTTATTCTATGCTGGAGTATAGATGATCATAATAAATTTAAAAAAATACACTGCAATATCACAAATTTGTGTTAATCCTGAAACTGTCGCTAAAATTAATAATGGCTGACCCTGTGTTTTATAGACTTGATCATCATAGCCTGCTATTTAAATGCTTGTGATAACTTCTCCATTCACTCAAGAAACATTATGACAAGCCCTGGTGCCCACTGCTTATATTTTCTCTCTCTGTCATTTTGCCAGTTATTTTCCACAGTTTATTTTTCCTCGTCGTCTCTTAGTTTTAAACTAGCTCAGTGACATCTCAAGTCCCATTATTTTATTCTACAAGTATCAACTTTTCTCAGGAGTCCCTCCAAAAAAGAATAACATAAGAGTTATGAGATATTTCATTATAAAATTTATTTTAATGTGAGATTCAATGGCAGGAAGAACTCAAACAAGAGCTGCCACAAATGTTCTCCAAAGAATTCCTCAGTATTTGATTTTCAAAAGTTACTACATACATATTTCCTGACTTGTAATCTTAAGAATCTGTCCCTTAAATGTCATTCTTCTTTCATCTCTTTTTAAGAGATAATTTCATTTTTGAAAAAAAATATAATTATGAATAGCCTATGACTATAATTAAATTATTTTTTCTTCTAAACACCAAATAGGTTATGTAGGTTTTTGTTGGGTTATGATTTAGACAACCTCATAGGCTAGTTCTGATATCACTTGTTACATTTACACCTTACTTGCAAGAATGTCAAAACTGGTTTCTCATAACTGACAATCCCCTATGGTGGATATATAGGTATTTTCACCAATTTACCATTTATTCAATATTTTTACAGAATAAAAAATATTATAATTTCATGAATTTAGGAGGAAAAGTTCTTGGGTTTCTGACTGGGACCAGGGGTCGGTTAGCACTGACTTTACAAAGGCTAAGTCAGCTTCAGGGTGAATGCTGGCTTCAGGCTGTCATCATCTGCATTCACCCTAAAGACGATGGCAGACTTCAGCCTTTGTCTGTGCTAACCAACCCCTGGACCCAGTTGGAAACCTGAGAACTCTTCCTCCTGTCTATTTTCCAAGAAAACCTTAGATCCTTCACTTCATGAATTTACCTTAGAAAAATATATATTTGGATAAATTAACTAGATAGATTAGGATATGAATCAAATTTATGAACATTTTCTAAGGAGCTATTACAGTCACTCTTTTCTCAATGATTAATTGTCATTATAAAATGAAATTTATTATTGCATCTAATGTTAGCTGCATATTTTTTCTGTTGAAAACATACCTTCAACTCTCCATCTTTTTCCCATATCGAAGGAAACAAGGTGGTTGGGCGTTCCTTGAAAAATGACTTCTCCAACAGTTCACAAGCTGCATAATATGGCAGTGGGTAGGAAAGCAATGCTTTTACCACCAAGAAGAAGTTGACTAACCCCTTGAATCCTTGGGAATGCAAGTTATTTGTGATCACCTAAAGGAAGAAACATAAGAAATATAATTTCAATAAAAACAAATTTAATAATCATTTTATTTGTCATCTTTCATTAGGCTAAATTCAGACTAAATGTGATAGCATGAAAATAGTTATTATATTTCTATGAAAGTTTTGTGATTAGGGGAATCAATGATATAAGCTAATGAAATTATTAATTTAGAATTCAATAGCTATTTAGTACCACAAAGTTTTGTAATATAAGTTAATTTATCTAAATGAGTCAGAATAAATTTCACCCATTCTTAAGTATATTTAAATAAACTTATATGCATTTTATAAGGCAATTAAAAGGTTACCGTTTCCAATTTAGTATGTTTTTATAAAACATCATGTAATGAAATTTTTTATACCAAATGAAAAAGATCTGATGCAATTTCTTCTAAACATTTTTAAAATGTGATAATTCATTTTTCTGGTTTATTTCTTTGAAATTAATGTTTGAAATATTATGGCAGATATTGTAAAGAAGAATTCATTCAACACATAGAATATACTACCTGGCTGGTTCCCATGCTTTCCCATACTCTCACATAATATAATTCCCCTTAGTTTGCTCAGTTGTTCCTTTTAGAAATTATTGATTCAATATTGATGTTACTGATTAGAAATTTCAATTACATACTAATTATTTTTGCATCTTATAGAGTTTACCCCGTCAATTTTCAGTAGTATTCTATGCCTAGAAAGTTATTTTTTCTTGCTTATGGCAAAAAAGTAGCCCAAGTGAAAAGTTTGAAATATAATACAGGAAATATATTGCAGGTTTTTCACTGCGTAGCCTCACATATTAAGAAAACAGTTTCACCAGCATTCCAGTTAGCTCATTTAGGTTTGACTTGAGGCTACACAGTGAAAACTGTTTTCTATCACCTGAAATTCTGTATCATCAAATGGACCCTTGGAGAAAAAGCCTTTGTTCCTAGTTTAAATTATTTTTGGTGGAGTAGGCCACGTGATTTTGCAGAACATTTTTCAAATTGTAAGGCTCTCTGATTCACATACAGAGAGGACATTCCATGAATTCTCATTTTCTTACATAAGAGGAAAAATCACTTGTGGTAGCAAAATATCCATTAAGTGATGAATGGCATTGTAGATATCTATGTGAGAAAGCCTCTTTCAAAGATAAGAGAAACAGTTTCAGGAATTCCCTACGCCTTATGGAATCTTTTTATTTTGTTGAGAAATTGAACAAAAGAGAACAAAGCAATTTGGCATGGAAAGTTACATGAAACGATTATGAGTTACTATTCTACATATGTAACTTATAATTTTGAAAAAAGTTAATATTTATTTTTCATGGAAAAAAGCAGAGTTTTATTTTTAATATTATCTATTCTTGAATATAATTTATGTGCTGCTTAGAGATAGTGACTTTTTCTAATCATCTAAATGAGAACTTCTTTACTTGTGGTTAGTTGGGCTGATTTGGTTAAAAATCAAACCAAAGTAAAAAGTCAATGGACTTTTATAGAGTTAGGAGGCTATTCAGTATTCCTGAGGATGACACCAAAAGAGTACTATCCACAGTGTAATGCATTAAGTTGTTTATTCACTTTCTCTTCATTAGTGGCTTATGATTCATCTTTTAGAAAGTTCCCTATTGCTTTAGTGAATACATTCCTCTGCCTAAGAAATGAGACAAGTAGGCATGGAAAACCAAAAAATGAGACAAGTAGGCATGGTACCCTTAACTTTGAATTATCATTTCTATCTGGTCTTAGGAGTGGGTGAGGTTCTACCTCACTTCTCAAACCAATTTTTTATTTGAAATCTTTCTTACTAGGAATTTAATAATATTCCAAAAAATTAACATTTTATAAGGAAAGGTCACACTGAAGGTCTTTCTTCATCCAATCATAATTCTTGAAAAAATGTGAGTAGTCTGTAGCTCAAAAATTGTCAGAACCAGCTCTAATCTCTAAAACCTTTTTATAAAGTCAACTGCATTCATCATTTACCAAAATATTGGAAGCACCTATTTCATGTCTACCTATATTTATTATGATGGATAAGGTATTTCATGTTTATTAAGGGACATTGTGGTAATAATAATGACATGTTATTAAAATGAAATTTATTAGCTGGCCATGTTAGCCTAAGGTAGTATTTACACATTCTTAAAGATTAACCAAAAGGTTATACAGGCTCATGTCATGCATAGGGCATGGGTGTTGTGCTTGTCTGAATGGGCTTTTCTGAGATATGTGAGGTGCTGTAGCTTACCTATAAACAATACCACTAGTAGGAAATGTATAACCAGAAACTTTAGTAATCTAATGAACTTATATCTGTACTTAGGATTTTTTGCTATAAACCCTCTCTTCTGGCATTTATTATAATCTGGAGTTCATTAAGTTGATACTAACAATCTCTCTTCAAAATAAATTGATGCTTTGGCTTGAGTAAATGTATAAAAAAGGAAAAATACACACATACCTGTTGTGTATCATCCTGGAAGGTCAAGAAGCAGAAATATCCAAAGAATGACTTGAACAGTGCAGCTGCGACATGAGATCTTGATAACATCCGCGAAAAAGTCGAGGGGTCTTCCAGTGATCCTTCCAGGGTGGGCAGGAAGATCTGCGACGTATAGCTGAAGACGATAACGCCGAGAGAGATCGGGAAATTCTTCAGATCCAAGGACCACTTAACCTTGCCCCAACCCCATTCGCCAATCTGCAGCAGGCAGTAGCCCAGGATGACCGCATTGATGACCAAGTGGACGATGGTGCACCAGAAGGATAGCATTGACACCGCATGCAGGCTCTTGAGGAACGCCAACGGAACCAAGAGGATCCCGCAGGCGAGCATCCACGACCTCGTGTCCATCCCCCCTCCAGTTCGGACCACTACCACCACGGCGCCGCCGGAATCGTCCTCCGGCTGCTCCTGGGTCGTGGTGGCCGTGGGTGGGAAGGCCCCGATCATCAGGTCCCCGACCACCACCACGTACAAGATGCACGTCATCAGCAGCTCTATTATCTGCGCCGCGTTCACCACCCTCACTCCCCACAGGGGACCGAAGACCTCGCGGGCGATGCCCACGTAGCTGTCGCGGACCCTGACCTTGACCACGCGCTTCTCTTGGCAAGTGCGGCGAACCACGCCCCCTCCAGCCGCAACACCCGGTTCCTGTTGTTGTTGCTGTTGTTGTGCGTCGTTGGGGAGGGAGGGAGGAGGGGGCCGCGCTGGCGGGCCGCCGTCCGCGAGGAACGGGTTGGTGGGATGTGGCTGCGGGGCGGCCGGTGCCGTGAACGGGTTGCCCCCGCCGTACTGCCCCTGCGCTCCCGACCCTTGCTCGTCTCCCCAGCCCATCTGCTCCCCTCCGCCGCTGCCCCACTGCTGCTCCCCCTGACCCCAGTTGGCGTCCCAACTCTGCGCCTCCCCCCCTTGCACGTCACCCGTCTCAGCGTAGACTGGGGGCCCGGTGCCGTCGGCGGCCGGCGCCTCCGCCCCTCCCCACTGGTCGTCTCCATCCACTTCCACGTCCTCGTAGAGGCAATCGACGAGAATCTTGCCCGTGTAGCAGCAGATGTGTGCCACGCCGATCATGGCGGCGATTGCCCAGTAACCACCGCGTAGGACAGCGAACGGAAGGGACACGATGAACATTCCCTGGAGAGAAAATTCTGATTAATCACGTCATATGTGTTCCGCATTTTCTTACGCTACTGGGTATGCTTAGAACTAATTTATCGCTGAATTTCATTCCAAAGATTTGAAATTAATTTCATACTACCTATTTGTAAAAATAGCTCATAGATTAGTGTTAAAATTGAATAATTTACGAAAAATTGTCGCTATACGTCGAGTATTCTGAACTTTCTCAGTGCGAATGCTGTAATGATAGATATTTTTTCTTGAGAAATTTTCTACCTCTACTTCTAAGAATTACCCTGCAAACCGCCGCAAGGGCGTGAGGCAGGGGGTGAGCCATCACCAAACATTCACTTCCAAATGCAAATGTTAAGAGACACGTTGCACTCAGAATGAAGCAACCCGCATGCAAAATAAAATAGTAGAAATGTGGGATAATGTTAGACTTCTCACTACATGTTGTTGAATCCTGTCCTGTGACATTGGAGACACTACGTAATATATTCTGTTATTCGATATGTTTTGCTGATTCCTAATATCATACATCAGAATAATGTGTATCTGCCAAAAATTTCCTCAAGAAATTATTATTCTTGAGGAATTTATATTAACTATTTTCGTCACCAAATTATTTTGGTTCGTTTTATTGCAAAGCTAATTATATTATTCATTATATCAATGGACTTCCTTTAAATAATGCAAGTAATTTAAGCTTTTAAAAAAAGCTCAAGTCGAATGAATAATAATTTACTAAAAACTTGAAAAATATTTTATAAAAATGTACACAATCCTGTTTTCTTATTGATTAATATTGTCTAAAGCATTCAAAAAATTTAATAACATTAGACATGACTTTTTGGAACTTATGGATATCCATAATTAGAACAACTTTGTACATTTTATTAGGTAGCACGACGCGTTTCACATGAGTAGTGAAACGCGTCATAAATAACTGTGGAAATTACAAAGCTGTTTTCATTATGGATAAAGCATTCATTATGTCATCTCATCCAAAATAT
This sequence comes from Rhinocypha anisoptera, assembly GCA_011762765.2. Lineage (NCBI taxonomy): Eukaryota > Metazoa > Arthropoda > Insecta > Odonata > Chlorocyphidae > Rhinocypha > Rhinocypha anisoptera. Next base: position 9,529,260 of record WURS02000013.1, on the reverse strand, counting down.
TGATCTAATTCAGGATTCTCGTGGACATGGAAAAGTGAAGTGGTTTGTCAGAGCTCTTTGCACCGTATTAACTGAGAAAGTGTTTCCCGGAATATATAGAATATTTTAATTTTTCTGTATTTTATAATTTGATTTAAATTTACGTTGAAAGCAAAAAATGTGTATTTAAGACTGTGTAGATAAGCTTTTATGTCATTGCATGCACAGACTATTTATTTATAATAAGATCGTCCTCATACTGTACTATTATAGATAGCGTATTAAACGTATGTTATTATGGAATCAACCAATAAGTTACAGCCACGGAAATGGATATATATTTATAATATGACTACATATGTTGGATTCGATTCCAGAAAGCATGAAATAGTATTCAGAACAGAATCAGGATTAATTATAAGGAATTTGCTTATAGCACCTTACCTGAATGGTTGTTGTCAGTAAGGATATGCAGCCGTTAAATTATGAACCAAAATCAATTAACAAAGATATCCCAGAGTAATAATAAAAGGTTTTTATTGGAGCGAGATGGAGGCATCTTCCACCTAACCCCTAATAATGGCAAAATGCTCAAGAGAAAATATATTTCCTATAGTACCCCCGCGATATATGGTGTGTGTATGTATATATATATATACTTCAGGAAAACTCAGACGAGCAGCAAACACGAACACACTCACACACTTATACACATGCACACATAGAAACAGGTAATAAAGAAAGACTCACATAACGAAGAGATATTTCGGAGCTTGCTTGCCCCTTCGTCTGCCTGGGAGAACGAAGGGAAAAGAAACCCCGAAATACTTCTTCCCAGTGTGAGCCTTTTAAGTATTTCTTTTTGTGTGTGTATGTTTAAGTGTGTTCGTGTTTGCTGCTCGTCTGAGTTTTCCTGAATTATATATATATATCGTGGAACAGTACTCTCTTTTTCGCAGTCGAAGGCGGTCCATCCGCCGAAACGTCCGAAATAATTCCTGTGTGTCCTTTTTATTTGTGTCTCTGTTCTCAACTACATCTGTTTATTTATTTATATATATATGGAATTTTTCAAGGTTGAAACATTAATTTTACTGTAAACTGTGAAAAGCGTTTACACATAACATTGTGGACTTCATTACTCTTCAATGAAGAACAAAGAAATCCAAAGTTTTAATATACAACAACTATATCATTCCAGAGGCATAGTTGTGATTCCTCTATGTACTCTTTTGTGATTATTCTTGAAGGAATGTTGCATCTTTAAGTAGTAGGATTACCTCGTACTATAGGGTTTGCTTCAGTGATAGGTCGCTTGACTCAAGTGCTTTTATTGGGACGGAATAATATCTCCTTCATTCGGTGGCAACATATCACCATAATCCATGACGAGAATTCCGTCAAGGGGTTCACCTGGAAATGGGGGCGTGGAGAAAACCCGCGAGCGCTCTTAAAGAGGGACTTGGGAAGACGGCGATGATATTGACCCGGTAATGAAAAAGAGGGGAAAAGTGGCATGTGGCAAGATGGAGGACGAAAGAAATTGGTAGAAGGGGCAGAGGGAGGGGGGGGGGAGGAAGAAGGATGAGAGGGAAAAGGATTGAACATAGCCTGCTCGAAGTCTTGACCGTGATTTTCCCAAACCTCGCTAACCATTCCTGAAGCAGGACGAAAAAAAATTGTCAGCGAAACCAACTGAAGGGGATATTGCGGAAGAGGCGAGCTAGTGAGAGTAGGAAACAAACACGGTGATCTATTCAGGAGGGGAAAATTAAAGAGGGGATGCAGACGGTGGCGCGCTTATACAGAGGAAGTGAAGTGTACGTCGAAGAAATAATTATCGAATGACGAAATCCTCCCGAGGAGAGTCGGGACTCTCTCGTCGAGGATGGCGAGAGCGTGGGGAGGTAAAGCGGACCGAGACGAGAGGAGACGGTGGTTTTGCGAGAGGGGAAAGGGAGGAGGAGTAAAGATGAGAGGAGGGGACGAGGCGGGGAGGGCGACGGGAGGGGGGTGGTTTCGAAGGCGGGGGCGGAAGGGTAGGGCGGGGCGGGGAGAGTAGGATGCCGTTGATCAATACCAAAGGGAAAGAGAGAGAGAGAGAGGGGGGGGGAGGGGGGGA
>WURS02000013.1:9511203-9527059 GCA_011762765.2 Rhinocypha anisoptera | reverse complement strand
CCCCTTCGCCCCCCCGCACCCCAACCCCCCCGCCCCCCTCCCCCCCCCCCCCCCCCCCCCCCCTCCTCTCTTGCAAGCTCACCCTTTTCGGCACCCGGCCCTCACACATTCTCCCCTCCCTTCTTCCCTCTCTCCCTCCACAACTCCTTCCCTCCCCGCCCTCCCCGGCCGCTTAGCCCGCCCGAGGTCGCCAGCGCCGCCCGCGGGAGGCTGTGGGAGCTTATCCCGCCTGCGAGGGATGCGGCCGTAGTGTGAAGTCCATTCGCGAGGTAATGGATGGAGGAGGGACCTTAGCATTCGCCGTTTGCAAAAAGGATGACGATAACGATCGACAGGATGGAAATGAGGTTGGCCAAGAAATGTGTAGACTGGAATCGTAGATGGGAGAAGGACACTGTTTCGCTGAAATCCACCTGGGAATCTACCAATTGCAAGATTGTTCCTTTTTTTTGGAAGGGGGGGGATGGGGTTGAGAGAACAAATGCTCACAAGTGCAATTTTCGTCGGTCATAGAATTCGGGGAAGAGGGATGAGAACGGAATGTAATAGCAGTTTCGGACCGTGGGGTAAGAGATATTTTTCCGCCTCAGAAAAAAATCCCAAGGAGCATTCAGGCGTATCCCGACATATCCCCAAACGATACTTCAACGTATTGATTTTTATCAATTGGAAGGAATACGAAGAGTAAAAGGAAATTGAAGAGAGAGAGAGAGAGATGAGAAGAATGTAGAGCTAATAAAAGCGAATCTCTGAAAGGGTGGCTAACTTACTCTCGACGACCTATCGATCCCGTTTTCCATTCACGGCGTCACGATACCGACCAAAATGGAGGAGACCGTGGGATTTATTAATATGTAGACCGTTTCAATTTTATTGAACCTCTCCTTCAGGGTGGAAACATTTTGCTTCAAGGATCATCTCCCTTAAGCCGATCGCATGGACGATTTAAGGGAATTGGAAAGGACGCATCGGTACAACTCTTTCGCTTTTGTCGTCTGCGTGGGAGGAAACGAATCCCCGTTGGTTTCCTCCTTTTCCCCCTTCAAATTGATCACTAGACGTCATTTGAAGTCGGCGTCCGAACGCCGCCGCAACGCACGTTTCAGTACTGCCCAAGGGCAACATCTCACAGGAAATCCCATTGTATCAAATTTGGTGATGTGAAACTTCCAAATTATGGACAAAATTGCGTGATATTCCCCATCTCTGTTTTTAGGTCCACCAGATTTACACATCCCAATGCCTCATTTCCATTTAGAGAAGACCTTAATACTAATAAGTAACCGTAATGATTTATTCAAATTGTAATTTTTTCACCCTATTTTATTTCATCCTTATAACTCTAATAACCATTATGAAAAATGTGGATATAAAATTATCCCTCTTGTGCAAGTAGAATACACTTGTGTGAAGATATTTTCATTAACTACTGTTCACTGCACCTGTATTACGTTCATACAACTACATGTCCACACTCAACGTAAACCACAACGTTAGCCATAGTCCTTGTATATGTCTTAGTTTCTCCTTTTCAGTATTATAGGTTTGTTTTTGTGACCGTAAGTCACCATTGTTTCACGTCAAGATTTCTAAACCTTTTGAAGTCCGTTAAACTGTGATCTTTAAGGTTATCTCTTATAAGGTAAGTTCAAAGAAATAATAGTGAAACAAAAAGAGGCTCCACAGAATTGATTTTATTAACAGTATCCAATGTCTGTCTTTCACGAGATGTATTTTCAAAGAATGAGCGTTAGTAATAACTATCACTATGTCCATAAAGTTGTATTACAAGGTTATTTCAGGAAAAATTATCCGAGAACTAATTCAAGCTGTGGTAGAAATATTATGATAATCTTAGGGATTTTTCGTAAATTAATCTCTCATCGCTGTCTCCTGCCATCATTCCTAGATCGGGAAGCATCACCCTCAGCAGAATTATTTTAAAAAGAAATATCCAAAGCAATGGAAGACCGTCTCATGCCCCATAATGGAAAATCATTTAACACATTGATGCCATAGGTAGAAAATGTAAGTCTCATGTGCCTTTAAATTTTTGATAGTTCTTCAGCAATTCCTCAAGAGAATAAATATTCAAATCCAACAAGAATGTCGAGGATTATTGTAAAAGTTATGAATATTTTCAATCGGCCTTCATTTTGAAACACCGGAATCATTGTTTAAGTAATCGTCATTTTTATTCGGTGTTAGCGGAGATGAAACAAGGTGTAAGTTACAATTTCATCTTCTTCGTGTTAAAATATCAAATTATATAGTTGTGCTGTAATAATTGATATGATGCTCATCTTAGAAAATATTTATGGTAGTGAATGAATATAAGGGCTTATGAGTACTTTAGACATATTTCAGTCATCCCATTCACAGAGATTTAAATGAAACTAAGTCATTATAGGGGTTTATTCCTGTACCTTCAGCACCGTTTAATATAGAGGACGAACATAGTATTAGGAATAATTTATACATCCATGAAATACATTTCCACGTAGTTTCTTGCGGAGGCACTGAAGTAGTTTTAATACATACTTTCGTGATTATCTGAGTGGTAACTTATGGTAATGCTATTAACTGTGTATGAGATAAAATGTTGGTTTTATTGGAAATTATGGACCTCCAAAACAGGTATTTAGGCTGATTTACAGGGAAAGAGGCAGCTAGACGATTCGAATGAAGCTCGATCAACAATTGGCTCATATCTACAGAAATTATTGACAAACTCACCATGCATATGAGTTAATTCCATGATGCATCCTATGAAACACCTTGTCATTCCTTCCAGCTGAATTTATTTACAGGGTACATGACATTTTCCAGTTTTTAAATAATTTTTCAAACCATTAAAAAAAATCTGAATTGATCAGCGACAGAATTCTTCCAGGAGAAATTGACGGAAAAGACAATTTAATAAGTTTCTGATCTCTTCGATTTTGCTTTGCTGTAATGTTTTCACCGATCGCAGTTTCTCCAAAAATATTTCAGTGGTCCAGGTAATTCAGGACATCACAGTTGCGAGGTCTGACACAGATGTAGTATATGCTTTTTCTCCCATTATTTGGATATCCCTTCCTCTCTATGTGGTCTAAGTTTTGTCGTGCAACATCGTTAGAGCTTATTCCTATTCTTCAGACGACAGCAGACACTAAACGGCGCGGAGAAAGGGGGTGAGAAAAAAAAACGTTGCTCACAAATGGCAGTGGAGACGGCAGTAATGGGGAAGGTGCTCTTTTCTCACGCTGCCTCTCCACTTTTAAGTGTGTTACTCCTAAAAAACCCAACAGGCAGCTGAGAAATGGAGGGAAGTCTATCGAGGAAAGTGCTTGGGGCCACTTGTTTACTTTTTATTTCGCTTCTTTCCTTCGCCCCCCTTGTTCCCACCCCATGCATTAGTGATCAGGGTGCGGAGAGGATTAGGGAGATTAGGGGGTTGCCAAAGGTGAGACGGAGAGCAGGAGAAAGGGGAAGTGGCATCCCCCCTCCCCTTCCGAGGCGGGCAAATACCTCGACTTCTTTAATTCGACATGAGGCCTAATGTCTCCTGGGATCCATAATGTGACCGCTAGATAAAGAAGTTTGAGGTGGTACCTCCTTTTCTTTAGTCATCTTAACTGCTTTAAATACGGACCTTTAACTTGAATTCGTCCTCTCTTTGTTTTTCTCGGCTTTCTGAAAACGGACTTGTGTTTTCTATCCAAGAAAACTCGTTCGTGGATGACAAAATGTTTTAATCCTTCTTTTGGATTATCGCAATCTAATAAGAATACAGCAAATGACCAAAAGAAGTAATCGACTTAGGTGAATTCAAGAAATTTCTCTCCAGCGTTTTTTACGATTGAAATTAATCAAAATTATTTTCGATGTATGTAATTGATTACAAAAACACAACACCCAAGGAAATGGAAACTTCTTTCATATTATTCTGTTTTTATTTATTACTTTCAAGTATTTCATACAATAGCGAACCACAACTAAAGTAATCACCCCTGAATTTTAATTTTGGTCGACGGTTCAGTTAGTGATAACCACAACCATGCAAAAAAATGCATTTAGGGTAAGGGGTTTTTTTTCTATTGTCCTTTACCATCCGTGCGTTCAGAAGTGAATCTCTTTCCCATGATAGAAGGGGTCTTAGCCCAGAATTGTTTAGCAGGAAACTTTTCTAATCACCTTATGACCTCATAACCCCACTAATAATCATGCATTAAAAACTATTGTTTTTAGTTGTTAAATACTACTTTTTCCTTTAAGTTTCCCACCTGTAAAACAGTGTTTTACTTCAAAGCTGGATGGCAATGTATTGAGACCATCTTCACTGAGCATAAATTTGAAATAAAGATGAGAAAAACACATAATTAATCGAGTAATTGGAAGTAAATTTCTACTGATGGGCCCTACTGACTACTATTATAATCTCTAACTGTTATGAATACTTATGTTTAGTGTCAAATTAACAATAGCAAAATAGAAAATCTAAGTCCTTTCTAAATTTCCTTGTCACCTAAGATGCTATTTCCTTCTTTTGAATAACATTCCACCTTTTAGCACACACTTCCTCTTACTTTTACAATTTCTATCCTTAACTACCGTCTTCTATGGATATATCTTGTCATTTTATTTTCCTACCCATCATGCATATAAAATAAAGAAGGATGTAAAATAATTTTAAGGAAATGGCATTTATTTACAAAAGCACAAAGATTCTATAAATTATTAGTTTTCTTGATTTAATATCAATGAAGTAACAAATACTTTAATACAAATATTTGAACACCTATCTCATAGAAACAAGATGGTATATGTAGAAAGTATTTATGTATATTGAACTATAGGTACCATAAATTATGAATATCTGACTTGCATCCATATGTACTTCCTACCTGACTATCAGAAAAGAATGTAAGTAATGTGATCGTAGGTTACTCTGTAGTCAATATTCTCCCAGTGCCCAGAAATGGTGACGAAACACTTCCTTGTCTCACTCCCCTATCTGCTTGCAAGTTGTCTGAGTATTCCTCTTTTATCCTTACAGAGCTTTTAGAGTCATCATAAATTCTCTTTATGCCTTCTATTAACCCCTCCCTAATCTGCTTCCTTCTCATACCTATCATTTTTTTCTCTCATTACCTCATCATATGATTCCTTTGAGTCAATAAATGCAATAACTATGTCTTTTCCATATTCCCATATTTTTTATAGTAACTGTTTCAACACAAGTATTACATCCATGGCTGATCTTCATTTCTGAAGCCACATTACTCACCTTTTGCAGTTTCTTATATTCTTTTTTCCAACTCCCCGAGTATTAAGTTCTCATAAATCTTCAAGTCTCACAGTAGTGTTATTTCTCTGTAATGTTCACACCTTAGCCTGTTCCTTTTTTGAAAACATAGGTACTACAATATCTTCTCTACGCCAAATCTCCTCCTCATAAAAATCATATATTTGACTCAAATAAAAAAAGAGAAATAAAAAGAAAGAGTAGAAGAAATATAATCTTGAGGACAGACCTAAATTACTAAGATATTTAGGTAGATCTTTAGTAGATATTTTAGTAGATCATTAAAATATTATATTTCAAGGATGAATAATAAAGAAGCAGTAAAAATGTATTTCCCTTTTATTTTTCTTCATATGCATATCACATGAATGCTGATGTAAAGATACATTCAATTGTTATAATACAAGGATATCTGAAGCTCTTATAAAATTCAATCTATGAACATGATTTAAACAATTAACTGCACCTCATAAAATAACTTTAACTTGAACTTCACAAACACGTTTAATGAACACATCAACAGCCACCATTCCCATCATTCCATTCTCTTGACAGGAAAGAAGAGTTGTATGATACAATAAAACTTCTTATTAATGTAAAGGATGTGAAAGTATTTTAAGAGCCATGGATACAACCAGAATAGACAGTGAGAATCTGTCAGAAGGCAAACTTAGATGTCTTTAGCTCAAGCATGTAGATGTAATGCAAAAACAATTATTATATAACTACAAATATGTATATGACACTATTTATACATAACTAAATCTTGAGACAATTTTCCTTGAGGTTACTGAATGACCAGCAAATGTTTCCCTCTAGACAAACATTCCCAGAACTTTTTCGTAGTGAAGCAATGACTTCAGACATTACTTTCAATTTGTGTTTGAAAGATAACATTATAATTTGGTGAGGCTAGTATCTTGATCACATGTTTTAACACTAGCTCAAAATGCAATCAGCCGGTGGTTGAAGTTTCAACACACTTGCTTGGAAGTGCTGTATCACTGCTTGATGGCTCTGCTGGGGTGCTGGGAACATCTTCAAGGTCAAATTCCTTTTCCCAATCACCATCAGTGCTCTCTGTATTGGGAGAAACTTTGCTGGTTAAAAGAATTTCCAAGCAGGAAAAAATGTAACAACATTTTTCAGTACATTTAAAATTTCAGGGACTGAATATTTCATTACATTAGATCATTAGGTTATCATAGACAATGGGTTCCTCAATGTACAAATGACTTTCAATTACGGCTATAGTTAACCAATTATTTTAGTAAAATTATTTTTGTTACACTGGCTATTATTAATCTAATAGACCGAGGAACTATGATATGAACTAAGGTTGAATATGTGACATGATATTTTAGAGACCAAAATGTTTTGACAGACAAAAATGAAATTTATTATTAAATTATAGTAAGTAAGCAAGCAAAATAAATCAGTCAGTTTTATCACTAGTTTTCTCAAAATCTCTTTGGTGCCATTGAAATTAATTCAATCAAGTAGCCCAAAGATCCTTGATTTCTTATTAGTCAGCCTAGACTTACTAAGCAACAGCATCTAATAGACAATGAAAACTATTCCTTATACATTCTACGTCTTGATGGAACTTTTTCCTCAAATAATTGTACATACCTGCTAGTGAAGTACATATCAATATTCATTACAGAGGTCAAGTTTGAGAACAAAGTGCATTATCATATTAAAAACAGTATGGACTTCAACCAAAAGATTAAGCTGCACACTTTTTTCTCTATCTACAATCTTATTTGAGATTTCATAGATACACACAAGCTACGAGTATTTTTGATAAGCCACAAAGTTTATACTTATTTATTATTATATCCTCCAATGTTTAAATATAGATACAATAAGCAAGTGACTATTCTAAATTCTATCTTTTCAGGTGTAACTTTATGCAATTCACCGATATTAACAAGTATTTATCATTAATTGAATTTATTATTACTTAGAAAGAGCTCCTCCAAAAGCCTAGAACTAGTATATCTATGTATCTTTACTATTTTCCCCACTTCTCTCATAGAAGCTGAGACAAATGAAGGTACAATGAGATATATACAACAGAAATTGTAGCTTCCCGGAATGTTTCATCCACTTCCAGATTTTGGAGAAAATGTAGCAGATGTAATCAGAGGGGAAATGGGTTGCTGTTATCATTTGCACCATTATGGGATGGTGATTTTGGGGGAATTATGAATTAAAGGTGTGATATAAGGACAAAATAAGATTGATTTTCTCAACAAGCTACTCTCGTGGAAGATACCAATGGTGCTCACAGTAATTTTACAGCTGATGGAGCACAATAAGTGTAGTTCACATGGGGTACTTTGTTACTCATCAAAATACTTGAAAAATACATGGACATCAGGTCAAATGGTGCCCCTGTGTGCATCTAATGCATTAACCTGAGCCCTGAAATAACCAAAATATGAGTTAAAAATGTGATACAATAGTAAGATGCTCGCCTTTATCCCCTGAGGAGGTTGAAGATGCAGGAAAGCTGCCCTCTCCTTGTCCTTCAATCAGCACCATGTCCTTCCTCTCCTTAATCCTCATCAGATTAAGATTCTCACCAACTTTGACTATTGCCTCCCCCTTCGAGGCTGTTCCTTTCTTGGAGGGGCTGCTTGCTTGGTAGTGGTTTGCATCCACGAGCAGGGAACCAGCCAGATCCAGACTGCCCTCAAGCCCCGTGTCTTCCTTGATGCTCTTTTCATCCGTTTCCTTCACCTTCCTCCTCTCTGCCTCCTCCAGACACTCCTTCTCATACTCTGACAGCAGCTTCGCTTGCTCCTCTTCTGATATCTCCACACCTACTCCAAAACTTTCATTTTCTTGAAATGCTTTTCACAAGGTAAATAAAATTACATGAGCTCAGCCATGTGAGGTCATTTCTGAGCTGTATTATTAGCTACACTACATCTCAAAGCACAGTTTATAGAAGACATTAATGCCACATCAACAATAATAAGAGGTTTCAGAGCCCTTTGAGTAATCCTCAGAAATTAAATAAACACAAAGACCACAAAGAGATACAAAGAAGTGGCATATGATTTGGCTAAGTTTGAATAAGCATGAACAAAAGGATTGACAGAGGTGCTTCAATGAGAAAAGAATTAAGTGCTTTTTCTCTCTGTCAATTGCCAATGTCCTCATGCATCATATTTGGAAATCTGATCATGTGACAGTAAAATAAATTCAACAGGGCAAAAGGAGATACATTATTTAGTAATATTCTTTGTTAACAGATATTCCTCTTGGCTTTACTACAAGAATTTACCTGGTTGTACAGAGATGAAATAAGGTCAATTCATGGCATAGAAAAGCAAAGCTATAAAACAGCTAAGATAAACACTTGGTGTTTGTCAATAATTGATAAAAGAAAAGTAAATGATATCTAGTTCATGCAAACTTTTTCCTTGGCACAATTTATTTAAAATACCAAATGCATTAAGTTCTTTCACCATTTATTTCATTATTTGTTTCCTTCCAAAGTTATTATGCTAATGTTTTCTATAAGCAGGGTTAAAAGCACTGCAGACTCTCAGATGAACAATTTATTCCATTTACTATTATTTGCAAAATCCCTTGACAATTTTGCCACTTTTATTTGTACTATAGTAACCAACTTTAAAGAGGTTGTGCTGTGTTATTCACGGAGAGAAATTTATGAATAATTATGGGTGCCCACCAATGGGTTGCCAATGGAGGATACCCATCAATCTTTCACTTTCACAGTCAGAAGGGAGATGATGTCATCATTACTTTTGCTATTTTCTGCCAAAATGAGTCATGAGAAAGGAAATCAAATCAGTTGATGAATGATATGATGCTATATCAAGTAGATGCCATCAAGTAGATACAAGTAGGGAAAGAAAGATAAAAAAAGGATTGTTAGGAATCAGCATTCGCAGTAGCTACTTAATTTTCAGTTGCAAGCAAAATTCTTTTCAACCTGTTCTAAGAACAGTTTCTTGTATCAAGCCTTGAATGTTTAAGCTCTCATTCATGAGTGTGATGTCATCTCTTATGAGAAAGTGTCGAGTGGCCACAGCACTTATAAGGGTTATACCATACAAAATTGGTTACCATGAGTACAGAATACTTGAACAACACAAGGCTTAACTATTGAATTAATTGATAAATACAAATTTAAAAACTCTAGGTGAATATAATTATTTCAGATTCTATCTTTGAACTTAAGGAAAAATGTCGTTCAATATATAGAATAACTAATTTTTCCTTCATAAAAATGTCTTTTTTACAGCAAAATTGACTAAAAATAAGCAATGTTAGCTGATAAATAATCAAGGAAAGAGGAATGAATACAAAAATTAACTGGAACAAAAAATGAGACAGAAAGAAAAGGTAAGGGGATATAATGAAATTATCATGTTACCCAAAGCTGCTCCTTCCGTCAAAAAGAAGACTACAGCACCATGGAATAACAATACCAGAATTGTTTCAATTTTTATAAAAATACAGATAATCTATGGTAGCAAGAGCCAATCACAGTTGTAGGGAATGTGGGGGTCTCAGGTGGATACAATTAGAACTAGGTTTCTTTGGGTCATAGCAAGTAGCATAAGGATATGCTGTGACAATAATTAATTAGTAAATAATGTCTAAGCACAGGCAATAGCAGGTTACTAATCCAGCACTGATATCCTGATGTGCATTACGCAAAATAATAAGATGATTTTTGCATCAGAGAATATATAAGCTTGTGGATATATTTGAGGAAAAACATACTTTTTTGCATTAAAATTGATATTTTACATAAATAAGAAATAGAATGAGTGGATTGTAATAACAATTATGTATTCATACAAATATAATCACCAAAAGGCAAACAACAATTATGTAATCGTACAAATATAATTACCAAAAGGCAAAAATACATGACAAATAATGAATAAAAGGTACCACAAGCCAGTAGAGCTATTCATTGCAAATGCTCCAAAGTGTGATCCCAAAAAGAATACCATGCGATTTGTGAAAAATGAAAAACATGCATGATGTGATAAAAGCTAAATGTTTAGAATTACAAACTGCATTCTTGTTTGTTTTTAATTTAAAAATATATCACTCTTATATGCTGGAAGAATTGTACAGAGAATATTAACTGATTTGACCATTTTAGAACACTTATATCTAAGTTTATTTACAGAACTATTCCCCAACAGCGTAACTTCTTGAGAATATCAATCCTCAACATAAAGGGCATAATTTGATGATGTTATTAAAGGGCATGAAGTTGGATGGAGGTGCTAGGCTAGGAATCACTGGTAGAATATTTTAGAAGCTTGATTTGTATGTTTCTGCAGAGTTGGTTTGATGCTCTCAGCATTTTCAGGCTCTTCATCCACTTTTATTGATTAAAAGCCAGCTTTCACCAGATCTCCTGCTAGCATGCTTAGGGAAGTACTTCAACTGTTGTCTTTTATTCAACAAACACTGGCAAAGAACCCAAAACACTGTGAGCATTTTAGAAGCTTGTTTCACCAAAATCACTTAAGGATAAAATCTCATATATGTACTTGGATTGAACAACCCAATTAATTATTAAAACTAGTGAACAACAGAAAGATTAAATTTTTCAGATTCTAGCAGCATCCCATGTGCCAATACACAATATACAAAGCCCAATTGTATTTCATTTTATACTATAATTTGTGGAACCAAACCAGCAAGTATATGTAGCATGCACACCCATGTCAGAGTTCAAACCCAAACTGCTGCTACGTATGATGTATTAAATCTTTCTATGGAAAGAAGAAATTGAGTAAATTACACGCCATTAAAGAAATAATACAAAATTAGATTGAATCTCTTCAATTTCTTCAGGATTGCCAAAAGTTGAAGCTTGTTTCATTCAGCAAAATTTTTCTTATGAGTAAATTACAGCAATGGCATTACATTCTCCTTAACTAAACCTTGAATCTATTTTCAGTGACGTGACAGAAGCTAGGTTTTCCCAATTAGAAATAATCCTGATTCACAAGACAAGTTAGTTGACAATATGCCAAGGCAATGCAGAGAGATAAAGACTGAGACAGTGCAAGATAGACACACTCACCATGATCCCAATTCTGAGATTCCACTTTGGCTGCCTCCTTCTCTTTCATTTTCTTTACCCTCTCCTTATCCCTCTTCCTCTTTGCCTCTTTTCTTGCTTCTTCATCCTCTAACAAGGCCTTCCGGAATAAATATCGGTGCCAAAATAAGCAATGGGACACCTACGACAAAAATAAACATTAATCAATAGGAAACATAAAACAAAGAAGAAAATATAACATACTAACTAATAATACACATAAGTACATATTTTACCTATCTATGGTAATACATTATTGTTTTTTCTCCTGAAATGTTTTATACCCTAGAATCAACTTTACAGAGTCCATTTAATACTGTTTAGCTGTTTTTTTTAATAATGCATCTCCAAACCGATATTTCTTTAGTAATACCTTCTATACCATTAATCTTCAAACAAATTTTTAAAGATGAGCATTATTTTGATGCCACATGAAATGTCCAAACAAAGATTTACACCAAAAAATGAAAGACAGTTTCACCTGGATAATTCATTTTGATTGTCTGCATAAGATGTTGCACCTTAATTATACATTAAAGATAAAAACCCCATTGTTTGGTTTACCTTATATATTTTAATAAGTCTTCCAACACCATTATGACTGGAAGCTGTACACCAGGGAAACATATTCAATGAGATTTTCACTTACATCCTATTGATACAAATTTCAGCCATTTGATTAAATATGTTTTCCAAATTGTAATGAATTATATGCAGATTAGGAATTTTTTACTGCTTTTTACTACTTGAACTTACATACTGCATTTTCCTGTTTGTCTAAGAAATTCTAAAAATCTTCATATTGTATTATTCCTAGAAATTGGTACACCTAAAGTGTACTTTTACAATGAAAGTACCATTAAACTTGGCATATAGCTTCAACCTGAGTACTGTTAGAAATCCTGGTTTTAGTAAGCAATATCATGTAGAAAAAAGCGAAACTACTTTAAAGGTAGAAGTAATTTGAAAAGTGAATTAGTTATTGAATATGGATCTTTATTTGTTTATAAATAAAATCTACACCTTCACATTAAATATAAACAAAGATGCATAAGAACCAAAGTTGAGCCATATATTTAACCCTAATGCTATTCTGCTATGCTACATGGAACAAATAACTGTTTAAAATTTCCATTACATTTTGTAACAAGAGTTGTTACAAATATTCTCCAATTGTAAATACTACGATGATATTAATTTTAGCTAACATAGGTAAAAACATCATTAAATAATGCATGCCACCTGGTGCATTTTTCATCATACAAAATGAAAATCAACAATTGAAATAGATCACTCAGAATCATTAACCAAAAAGGACAGATAGTTGTAAAAATGTAATGTGAGAATTATAAAGTGATTCGTTATGAGAAAAAGGAAATACGTAATTCTACACAAGGAATTTCACCTAACCTAGAAAGAGAAGAGCTCTATGTACACTAAAATCATTAATATGGGCAAAACTGGGGATCATTAAATGGAATTGAGCCTGGTGTCACTTGACTGAACTTCATTGTGCAAAAGTAAATGCTGAAAAAAACTATGCTGTTCCTCAGAACGCCTTTGCTACAAAAGGTTTTGATATAACTGAACACATACACCATATGATGACAGTTTTTGTGGAAACTGGACACAATTAAATTACGTTATCTAGAAATATAGCTTCATTTTGGCACTTCTTTTTGCATGGCCACAAAATGCATTACAGGTATGTATTATGAAAGCCATTCTCATTGTTCATTAAAATGAAAAATTAAATGAAGCACTCTGTTTCAAAAGAACAGCATTTACTTACCTCATTAGGTACCAAGTGATTGTACTGCTCATGAAGCCGTGGACATGCTGCCAGGAGAGCTGAGAGTTTCTCTGGTGCCATAATACCCTCGTCATCTCCTTCTCCCACCACACCAAGCCATGCTTCATACTCTCTCGCCTCTATTGGGTCCACAAGGAAAGTTGCTGGGTCTGCAGTTAGGGTAAACAGTCTGGCCTGGAAGAAAATAAAATATGAATTCACCACAAGCTCAAAGTCAGCAGCTATAACAGGATTCCCATGCTAAGGGATATTAACAATTACCCTTTTGTGATAAATTGTTATTAATTTTTGCACCGGAACAATCTGATGAATGATTTTTTTTAAATATGAATGTTTGCATTAATCTAATATTTTTGGGGCTGATATAATAACTCCTAAATCGCTACAAAGACATGCCAGTCTCTGACGGGCTGGTGACAAAATTTACAAAAATTCATGAGTAGAGTGTGAATTAGCAAGGCTGCATCGACAATTCCAGGTTGAAGGATGTAGGAAGTGAATTCACGTGGGCGTGGGTGAGCAGTAGCAAAGTTGGAAGTGTTATTAGTAGGACAGAGCAGAGGAAAAAATGGTGAGTTGTAGATTGTAGTAGAATTCAGAGAATATTACAAAACATCTCTCTCTTATTCTAATGAATCTGCCTACAGGTTATTGGATATGAAAGAGTACAGAAAGTGTTTGAAGGTGGAATAAGAAGAAAAAAACCAATGATTACATTAGCAAAGCATGAGGAACAAGAGACCAATCAATACCTCTTGATTCTTTTTTTCCGTATTAAGCTTTTCCAACTTAATCTGGGGTTGCTTTGTTAAGTGGTTTTAGAATAATTTACCAGATGCCCTTGCTGATGTCAACCATAAAGGAATATTAGTTTCAGACAAATACAACACCCACGCCCTGGACCGGATTTGAACCCGCAACCTTTGAGTTAGCTGGTGATCCCGCTACCAACTCAGCTAACATGACCAGCAGTCAATACCTCTGATCTGAAAGACCCTAAATACAAAACGAGTAATATAACTACCTTGATTCCAATTTCTATTTATGGTCCAATCAGCAAAGAAACTCCATTAATAAAAACTTACCACCATAAATTGCAAATGTTTTTTTTTATTAAGAAACTATTAATAATTAGAAAGAAAAAATCATCATGTTTAGAAACATACAAGTTAGCTCATATTTGTATTACTGCAAAAAATATAATATGTAGAACGAATTCTTTGAAAAATTAATTTATGGAAAAGGTTATAAAAAATGCAGAAATCAACCCCAAGAATTGATATTAGCAGTATTTACACTTCATGTACAAGTTTTACTCTTTCAATTTCTCTGGAATTTTCTTCTTTGAATGGCTTCCAGCTGATACTTCATATTTCCATGCATTCAGGTACCCACAACTTTCAACCCTAAGGTCAGCTTGATAGGTAACACCTATTACTAAGTGAGAAAATTAATACATCATGCTAATAAAGAGAACACTTCCTTTTTCAATGTGCCAACTGATGCTTCTCAAGAAGATTTGGCACACAGAAAAATCACCCAACTTGATAAACAATATTAGTTTTAATACTTTGTGTATTTCCACAAACAAATTTTATCTGTGTACACCACAGATTTTTATAATCACAGTCATCACCCAGATGATAACAATTATCATCGAAACTGATGTAGTGTTAAATTTATGTAAATATCCAAATAATTAAAACTAACATTGCTTATCATGGAATTCCACCAAGGGACGACACCCTCCTAAGTGGATATCCCTCAGCTTGCGTCCAGAGGTATCGCTCTCCATTCAGTAACCAACCACTCTTAACCGCTGGGCTACTGTAACCTGAGTAAATGATTTTACGTTCACAAACTAATGGCTACAGAATATATTGTTGCAAACAGCAAGGCTGTCAATAGCAAATGGCTACTGTATACTCCATCTTGATCAAGCTGATTCATTTGCAGACTCCCTTACATTCGAAGGGTTGCTGTTCGTTCCCTTTCTTTGTGAAGCTACTGAGGATATTGAGTTGCTAACTAATAAAAAATGAGTTCACAATGACAGTGAGCTGCAGAGAGTGGTAAAATATTTTTGCTCAGATCTGTACATTCTATCTCTCATTGGGCCATACAGAACATCAATTCTTTGTTGTTGTAGTAGTATTTTGGTTTACAGAGTGCAGTGAAGGTTACTGTTCAAAATAGAAAAAAAACCCATTTGGACAAACACAACATCTATGCCCTAGGCAGGACCCAAGCCTGCAACCTTTGGGTTAGCTATTGAGCATATTATTTGCCTGTCCGGTTGCCGGGGAGAGAATAGTGCCGGAGTGGCCCTCGCTGGTAATAAAAGTCCGCCGAAGAGGGGAGAGTGAAAGATCCCTTATCAATCCAGGTGGAAGGTTGACTGGGCCTACGTGTCGCGGTTTGCACGAACTGTAGTATCCAGTTGCCCAAGTCATTGCAGACCATGCGCCGACCACCCGAAGAGACACCCCCCGGCCAACCTAACCCCGGAACCCCGGGTGCAGGTGGGTGTCAGACGACAAGTGGGAGGGATTCGAGAGAGTGAACCCAACGGCGACCCGTCCAACGTTGCTGGGGAACCGAGCTAACATGGATGCAAGGGGTGAGGGGAAGCCACCCG
>WURS02000013.1:9490987-9502393 GCA_011762765.2 Rhinocypha anisoptera | reverse complement strand
CCCCCCCAAAGGTCATAACGTAAAATTCTTTCTTCTAATTCCCAAAAATCCCTCACGTCTTCCCTCCCTCCCCCCACCCCCCCCCCCCCCCCCCCCCCCCCCTCACTATAATGCCCAATACCTAAAAAGTTAAGTTCATTGTGGATTAGGAGCAAGACAGGACTTCATTTATAATTTTATTTGTAAGCTAAGACATTTTGAGGCTTGATCATCAAATTACTGGAAATAACTGTCACCACAATGCAAACCAGATTGAGGTTAGCTCACTACACTTGCTAACCACTGTAGTATATACTGTGACTGTGATGACATGTTGTATTTCTCATCTACAGTACCAATCCTTTTAAGTATATGAAACTATCTGCTATTAATATTATAACGAATGACTGAATCCCTGACACCATCACCAATTATTGATACATAGCCATTTGAGAATAATTGGGTTCTGGGCAGGTCTTGTGGAAAATAGTCTCCTTATCACCCATATAACTTAAATGCCTCCAAAGAAGTTTCTCTCTAGGAGTACCTGTTTCAGATTCACTTGCCCTCTTTTACTAAACGTTTATATCCTGCAAATGTTTACTCTGTGCACTTAAATGGGGACAGCACCCAACATGAACACTAAAGTTAACAATTTACCCTAAATGTTGCCAAAAATACTTTACATACTATGTAAATATGGCGACTTGAATGGTGCATTGCCTGAAACCCAAGGACAGGAAGGGCAAGTGGCTATAATGGCAACTAGACACTTCTACCATGCATATGTTGCTTGGTTTTTATGGGAATTGGAGGTCAGAAATGACAGAGTATAAAGACAATCCTGAAAAGCTACCATAAAATTATAACTGTTCAGTTCTCTTTAAGAAAATTATATTTTTTGTTGATTCACACTGACTGCCTATTCAAGGTATAGGTCATTAATACATTCCAACAAGTCATTCTTGCCCTGCATGAGAATTAGACATGTGACCTATCAGTTAAAGCAGATAGGTCAGTGACAATAAGTTGACATTAAGCAACAAGGGCATAACGTAAAATAAAATAATATATGTTCATTGCATGTCCTTGTTCTGGTTAACTGAAAGTGTAAATCTTCCTGATGTTACATCATACATAGCAGCCTCTTAGAATGTGCCTAACTAAACACCCTAAAAAAACTAATGTATTCTATGCCACGGAATTTTGGAAAAAGGCAGCGATATATCAGTTTCATAACAGAAAAGTAAACTTTATTGCTATGGTTCGTGAGATTACTGTGTATATTTTGACAAAAAATGTAGTTTACTTTGAATGAGCCCAACAATGATAATTATCAGATATAATCACATTCCAAAACTAGAAGAAATAATACCTGAACGCGGTCTATGACAATCGGTTCTGATCCTTGAATAACCATTGCTTCTTCATCCTCATCTTCAGGAACAGGGTTGAGCACATTAGAAACTTGGCCGAGAAACGATGAAATGCTTCTCTTCACAGTATTAGCGGTAGAATCTGAATCCTCTAACTGAAATTATAAATTCAACCAGTGAGTAAAAAAATTTGAGTTCAATAATAATATATTCAAAATTATATATTTCTCTAATTTTACATCAAATATGGTTCTTAAACTTTTCCTCCTTCAACATTAAATGGCCAATATAATAGAAATGAAATTATTAAGTGATCTAAAGGACAAAAATAAACGCATTTCATTTGAGTTGGCGATAATACTGCTATTTCGATTACACGAAATTGTATTATCGTTCTTATTCTGGGTAGTCGTTCGTCCTTTTCGTCGTTTCGAAGTACATATTTTCGCAATCGTGTTTATAAAGTCGTATTCTTCTGCATAACGTCACACTCACATTAAGTTTGTCTTTTATAACTGATGCTGTAGATGAAACAACATTACTTGCTTCAATTGAAACAGCACTAGATATTTCATCTAGATCTCTTCGAACAAATTCTAGCACTTCAGCAGACTGAAACGGAGCGAATAATTTCCATTAGCAACAATAAAAATATAAAATATGCTACATAGTTTTTAAATCACAATATTTATGTTTACATTTTTACCTTAGTTTTTGCTGCTGTATACCAGGAGCCCCACCAGCCACCTCCACTGTAAAGGTTTCCAAAGCAATACCATTAGAATATTTCAAGTAACACAATGGGTGGAAAACTGATAAAGTGAGTAGTCAATAACGTTATGTGGTTACGAGTAAATTATACTTCTCATTCTTTAAAAACACAATGACAAGTGTTTTTTATATCTTTGAAGAAGTTATAACAAAAAAATATACTTGTGATTAACATTGTCCATGCGCTACTCCATCAATGTTTACCTTCCAGCCATGACGTGAAATCCTTGTTATTGTAAACAGTTGTTGCCCGACCTTCCATTAGCTTTCTTGGACAAGTTGGATTTCACAACACGGTTGCGAGAGAGCGTTAGTTTACTATGATGCACCGGGAAATATGAAATCGGAAATGGAACTACCAAAAAGTATATCAATATAAATCCATCTTTCTGAAAACGTGCTGGTAAGAATTTTACGTCTAAATCTCTCTTCTGAACTTTATACTAAAGGGTTAATTATCAGGTAGCTATGTGTATCATGTCGCATATGACTCATTTCTCTCTCGATTCTCATACTAAATATCACTACTCTAAATAATTCCGTGGTCAGAAATAAGTGTAGGGATCACGATACTTGGAACAAACTAGGGTGCTGTATTGCAAATCACTACAATATCCAATTATGAGACTACTCTACCCCAATTAATCGTTTAATGCTTTCGTTTTGGCTACCTTAATGTGATTTTATATTACTTTCTGATTTGGATATTAGTAACTGTAAAGTCAATAATTTATTAAAAAGTAGATAAACCCATTAATAATTGCTCATAAAACATAAACTCCGTTAAACTTGTAATCCAGAGATTGATTGACTGCAGTCTTCAATTCTTTCCTCATAGAAAAATTCATATTTTATGTATTCATTTTGAACTCCAGAAGTAACCAAACTAAAACAAATCTCAGAGAAACTACTTTTTAACTGGGCCATGTTTAGAATGGTACATACCTTTGTTCTGTTATATATTTCTTCACAAGTAAATTAGTTTAAATGTTTCTCTTCTCTTAGTTTTAAAATTATGTAATCTTTAAGTATATTAGCTTCCCATTTATAATGTAAACATCCTCAGATTCATCTGACACAAGTTTGACATCCATTAATCTTCTTTACACCCATATTCTGCTTTATTCTAGCTTCAGCCTCAGACAAAGTTCATCCCATATTCCATATGAAGGAGTTATTTTTTTAGCATTTTCTTGCTGAGAAACAAAGTCCATTGACATTAAATTTATGCTTGCAGAGTAGTAATCAGATTTGCATATTGTGAGACTGAATAAATCAACAACACCACAGTAAAAAACACCTAAGGTTAGTTTATACACCTCTTTGTTAGTATAAACCTAGTGGTTCTTAAATCTTATTGGTTTAGTTAACCAAAAGATTATAATCATTTCCATAACTTTTAGTGTAATCAAAATTAATCTCTGGTTTGATTCTGTCTCTCTGGATTTTTATGAATTAATCTCTGGATTTTTATGGAAAATTCAATAATTGAAAACTGCCAGCTTTCCCTCTTATGTATACATCCAGAGTTCATACATATAAGATGAAATTCCCTCTGTTTTTATTGCCATCCATTCTTATTATCACACATCACCAATGAGTGAGTAACTATTATAAAGTGGAAAACATAGAAACTCTTAGATGATTTTTAAAAAGAATGTTGAATAAGTCATTATCACCAATTATGGAGCATTATGGAAAAATTATTCTTAGGTAGTCCATTTGTAGGAGTAGTATTTTTGTTTATAGGGTGCTTCGACAGCTATGGTCTTTTCATACCTCTTCAAGTCATAGAAAAAACCCATTTGGACAAACAAAACACCCATGCCCTGGGCAGGACTCATACCAATGACCTTTGAGTTAGCCGGTGATCACACTATCCACCAGGTTAACCCAGTTATTGGTAGTCCAATTATCTACAACCATAGCATGTTATTATACTACACAAAAATCAAAGTACAGCATTACGTTGTAGCATTTCCAATATGTTTCTTATGTAGCAAATTTGCTGTAACTCTTTAACGTTTAATGTGACACTTTAAAGTGTCACACATGATGAATAAACAGTAAAAAATAATTTATGATAAATGGCCCTTTCCATAAACCTGACTTATAGTTCAAATTGAAGAGCAGTTGTAGAGTTAATTACTTCAACACATTAAATTATATCTCACTGGAAATTATTGTTGTAATATTTATTCAATCATTAAATCATTTAATTTATACATTTAAATATTCTTCCTAGAGCAGGGATAAATTGCAATAGCTCTAACATTTTTTTTTTAACTTGTTGTAAAAACTGTTCAGAATTACACTTTATGGAAAAAGATCAATTAAATTTTATACATTGAAGATTTTTCATAAAATTCACTAAACATTCATAAACTTAACTGATATATATATATAATATTATGTAAAAGACATAATTTTTTCAGTGCATGCAAAAAGTGGATGAATCTTATATGACAGTGCATTCCAAATGCTGGTAAATATGGAAAAGGAATTTATTTTGAGCAAAAATGGTGCCTATGAACATTTTATACATTCCCTCCTGATAGCTTACAAGGTATTTCATAGATTATGTAGATTTATTATTAATTAAATAATAATTATTGCCTTGTTACTTTTGTTGGCCAAAATTAATTGGTATGTTATAATGGTAATAATAATTGGAATACATTTTTGTAGTATTTTCTGAATAGTGCAGATATCGGTGAAATTTGCAACATACTTTAAAAGATAATTTTAATTTTTACCTTTTACATTTTGGCTTGTTCTTGTTTTTTCGAGTTATTCTTAGTATTGAAGTAGCTCCTCTAAAATGTAACATAGATAAAAGACAAACTCTGAATGCTGTAAATATTTAATTGTGTTCATGGATGTTGTAAAGCATGGGAATTTAATTTGAATGAATTTTACTTTATTTAGATAATAATTGTTAATTTGTGTAGGCTATTTCCAGATTTATTTAATATTAACACCCAGATAGTTTACATTGACAGTAAAAGATAAATGCATTTTCAAAAGTTTAAGAGGTTAAAAATTTTACTAATCAACTGTTTCTTGAATAGTTTAAACCTTTATATTTTTGGTATCACCCATTACTGAATGCTGCAGTATCTAAGGATATCATGCTACTTCTTTATTATAGATAATTTCAAATAGAATATGGAAGTGGCAGTATTTGATTTCTTCCCGTGAATTTTAACCTTTAATGGTTACATAAAAATTCACAAAGTCACAATTCAATTATAACATCTGAAATCTTGTTTGCATACGTATATCTAATCTAATCCTAATATTTTTCTTAATTTTTTTTAAGTTACACACATTGTCCTTCAAACTTCCAATTTAAGAACATTTATAATATCGTACTACAATCTGAGTTGTGACAGTCAACTGGCAAATATCACATGATATTCCTATTTGCAGTAAAAACAAATTTTTCTCATACAGGATGTACTATGTAATGCATCATTTAAAAGTGAAAAATATAGAAAACTTACACAGAAAAATCGTTGGGAATTAATTGTTCAGAAACCAGAAGTTATCACCAATTGCTTGTCCATCAATTCAATCCAATCACCAATCCAATCACCATCACCAATCACCATCAATTACTCCTCTGTCAACCATCTGCAGCAGTGTGTTCAAGAGAATTATAGGAAGTGAGGAGATCTGTAGGTCTTAAATATCCCCAAAGGCTATGTGTGCAACTTTTATTCCACTATATTTGAAGAATGGTATCTGTAATGGTGATGTAGATAGAGGTGGAGTTTTGGTAGTAGAAAGAGAAGATAGGATGATTATTCTTAAAAGTTCAGAGAATTGGAAATGTGTTGAAATATTTAGATTATATGTGATATGACATTTGAATGCAGGTTGGGACATAGGAATTTGAAAGGTACTTACCTGGTATTAAGAAAAACCTACTTTTTGTTATGCAAAGCCAACTAAGTTGGTGATGTAATAGGTAGCTTGGGATGAGATTATTATGCCTTTTAAAAGCTTGCCTCATTTGCAATCTTGTTACTGGCACTATGTCTTATCCATAGCTAATCTCATAACTGTAAAAAAATTAAAAATTTAATATTGAGCTGCTATTTTTGGGACAGTTAATTTAGGCACCGTCTGAAAACTACATACTGGAGCAATGATGGTTCAAATAGAAATTCTTTTATCTTGTTATTTTTATTTAAAATATCTGAGATTTTGTTAGACCCTCTTATACCTAAATCTCTAAAGAGAGATAGTTGTAGTATTTTTGTTTAGAGGGTGCTTTGATGTCTATGGTCATTTTGCACCTCTTCCAGTCATAGAAAAAATCATCATGGACAAACACAACACCCATGTCCTGGGTGGGACTTGAATCCACAACCTTTGGTTTAGCCTGCGAGAACACTACCCCCAGGTTAACCAGGTCAGCTTTACAGAGACATATTGAGAGAGAATAAAATGGGTCCTGTAAATTAAAGAATAGTTTTGCTTGCATGTAAATGGCAAGGGTGATCATTTTATATCAATGAAAAAGGAATTTTAAAAAGATTTCCTTGAATTTGTATCCAGCTTAAGCACCGATGCAAGGGGGGATTTAAGTGCTGATACTCCTTTTTTGGTCAAGGAACCATTTTGATGCTGAACTGTTACTCTATCATATATAAGAATTCTTTATATTCCCAGATATTTTGTATATAAGATGTGAGAATCATGTTGGCACAAGGGTAGAAAATTAAATAAACATTTATAAAAAAGACCAAATTAGGACTATGAAAAATCATCACCCTTAACAGTGATCAGTATTCCTTAGCTCACTCTCTTAGGGTTTTATAATATCAGCTAAAATGTTTGTAGCTTTAATTAAAATTAGTTTCATCTTTGTAAAAAATCAAGTCTTTAAAAATGGCCCAGTAATGAGGAAATAAAGGTAACTTGAATCTTGAATTCACCTCATTTACTTATCTTTTAAATTATAGTATCAATTCATTACTTGATAAATTATATCATTTGGAAATTTGAGAAAACCAAATGATTCCCAAATCTGAGGTAAAATTTGTATATAGTGGCTTTTATTCAATTGAAAAATATTTGTTCAAATACTTCAAAACCTTTCCTACAAAAAGACATCCTAATTTGTGTAATGGTGATAGTCATTTTATGAAATGAAAAGAGCAGGGTTAAAGGCACTACATATCAGAAATAAAAACAATCAGTTTATATATCCTGAGATGGATTAAGCATTATGCCTTGCCATCCTTTTTATAAATATTTTTATTGGCCAACATATGAAAATTCAAGAGCATTTCAATAGTAAGAGGTCTGTAATGAAATAAAAATACTTGAGTGGGAATAATCAAAGCTTCTCCTCTCCCTCTATAATTTTCATCTAAACTTGTCAAAATCTGTTGATTTATAAATTATAATTGTACTAATTATAAATCTAATTTTATGTGATAAAGTCAGAATTGTGGACTTTATTAAACTTCCATAAAACAAATTTTACAGTATCAAGATATATAGCTTTGTATAAATAACCAACAAATAGAAAGAGTGCAAACCTACACTTACCTTGGAACAATCAACATCATTATAGATTAGATGGGAAATAGAGAAAGCTAGAACCATGTTCCTAATGATGTAAAAAGTATTTAAATGCCATGATTTGTCCTTACCCAACAAAATCATATTACTGAAATTCTGCATTTTCCTACTTTTGCTAAATGGTGCCAAGTGTTGGACGATCACAGAGGCCTTGTGCAAGAAACTTGACTCATTCAAAATGTGACTGTATCGACATATTTTAAGAATCTCATCCATGGAACACATTACTCGTCCCAATAAAGAATTAATACAAAAAATAAACTTCATTTGACCATAGAATCAAGAAAACTAAAATATATGGGACATATATTGGAAAACAACGAATATTATGAAATAACATTCGTTGTTTTCGGCATGGCGGCATGGCATATGGTTTAGCGTGACAACAATAGACCGTTTTTGAGCAGCTGACAACAAAGTACTCATTGTCATTATGATTGCCAATATCTGAAATGGACAGGCACCACAAGTGAGAAGAATTCTACTATGGAAATAACTGCCATTTTCATCTAAAAATCAAGGAATGAAAATAATTTTTAAAGATTTTGGTTAAATATCGACCAACATCAAGAGATTTTTTCACTATTTTCCAAGATCTTTCTCATGATAAAAAGTGATTTAGATTAATAAAATCGGTACTATCAAAAAGAATGTGGGCAGGGAAAATAATATCTTTTCTGGGAAATTTGGGACTCTAATGGTTTTGGAAATCAAATCTTCAGTTTAAATGTTCATTCAATTTTTCTTTTGCATAAACAAAGATTATTCGAAATATAAATTCATTCTATCGCATATAATTTTTATTTTTTTTGTTTGAAATATCAACCAGCCACTTTTAAATGTGTATCAGGATGTCTAATCTCCGGAATATATGACCGAAAATTCTTACAGATTTTAATTCCTGCTTAAGTTCTAGGCGAGCAAAGGTATTCTATTCGAGAAATTGTATAATATTTTAATTAAAAAATTTAAGACAAACTGCATGCGCTTTACAATCCCCTCAAATGAATGCCACGGTGGAATAAGGTGTCTAATTGGTTTATTAAAATTCTGGACATGTAAATGTAGAATAGGCACAGGTTTTTTTTGGGAACATGGAACATAAAATACTCGATCTTGTTTAAGTGCAAACTTTATTCCGAATTAAAAGTTATGAAGATAGTGCTACAAGTAGTTATTATAAAAATTAATTTTTTAATTCTCAAAATAATTCAAATAAAATGAGGCATTCGCGCAACCACAAGATCGAGTCATAAAAAATCCCAAAAAAAACATTTTTCAAGCAGTTGCGAGGGTAATTCGATTTTTCTTTCTTGAACCATTCATAATATATTTCCGACGAAATAATTTCCCACCTAAGACGATGAACTTCCTTCTTTCAAATTTACTCTTTATTGAGTCTAGCGCCCATTATGACTATGGTTTCGCCTGTTTGTTATACAGACGGAAAATGACTGGGGTAGCTAAATGAATATAGCTTTTATGTTTCTATCACTGACCAGAGTGCCACAGCATTGATATGATAACAAAATGATCATATTCAACTAAAATTACCACCGATTTAAATCTGTAGAATTATTTCAATAAGAGTTTAGCACTGAGGTAGGTCCAACCCCAGTCTACAGAGCTTTCTGAGAGATTCCTGTGATGAAAGAAAATGAAAGTGATGTGCCCTCTGTCATAAAAAATGACAAATAAGGGTAAATACGTAAAAAATTGAAATTATGCCATAAGCATCAATAACCATTTTGCTCCTGAGACATAAAGTCACGAAAATGCCCCGCAAGTAGAAAAGCTTGTTATATATCCCCGAGTTAGCTGACGGCCGCGGAAGCATACAGTTTTATCCAAATACGAAACGAAGATATCAGCTTCTATTTCTCTCCGCAACTACGGCCTTCTGCCTGCGTAATAAAGCGCTGACCTAGTTCCAAACTTCAATAAATCAAATTAATTACCATCGTTTTCAAATACCTCTTTATACATACTTCTATCCATCGTATATTGGTTTAAATAATTTCCCCCGATTTTATTTTTCTGAATTTTTTTTGCTGGAAAATTAGAATTAGTCCATTATCTTACTTCTAACCCTTCTTGCTTTATTTGCTTTTGTCTGTCGCTGATGTGTCTATTGAGTTTGCTGGAGCTTGGATGGAACTCACGTTTTGATACATTTGCAAACATTGCGCAGAAGCTGACAGTAAAAATAATGTGGATTTCTTCATTCTCTGTCTTTCTCTCTCTCTCCGTTTTAAAAACTTGACGAGTACCACAGGAATATTTATCACTGTAGTAACCATAGAGAATAGAAAAGGAGCATGGTATAAATTCTTTGACAGGTGTTGGACCAACACTCGTAGTACGCGATGAAATATATGTTTGAAATGCACATATTTATTTCTTGAATATATATATATATATATATTCTTTAAGTATATTTCTAGTGACCAGTCCTAATATAATCAGTCCATCACCTCATTATTTCATTATGTAAGATAAATTTAAGGCCGAAAAAGTACCGAAATTCATTGAGTAAGATTCGTATCTGTATTAAAGTTACTTTGTAACATTCACAAAAGCGACTGAACAAACGAATGGGGCAAAGAAAGGGTCATTTTATGTTTCCCCTTTTTTAAAGAAAAATCAATTGCAACCAATGATTTTTACTAGTTATTTTTAAGGGTATCCTGTAATTACACATTGCAGTTCTTAAAATCCACCAGCACTTCATAGTGATTGCTTATATTAGCTTATCCGTACGTAAGACTTCTAATTTGCATTGGATATTTGGTAATAATATTGATACATTAATGTGGATGACAGCAAGTAAATTGGCTGGAATCCAAAACACTGAAAATATATAATTAATCGATGAAGGGTAATCTACCGGTTAAGGTAGGTTTTTGATGAGTCTCAAATTTGATTTTCCTACTACATCTTAAGGCATTCCTTCTTCAAATCTCCATACTTCCCACCACCTATAATTCTATTCAAAATCCCTATCCTCTTACTACCTCTACCTCGCTTACCTATCAATCTACTCTCCATCACTATCCTCAACTACCCATTGCCTCGGAGTACCCATTCCATCCCTCCTTTCCTGACTTCTTCGGATTTCTCGCAAAAATCGTCTCTCCTTCTCTAACATCCTTAACACTTCTTGATTAGTTTTCCTCTCTGTCCACTTCCTCAGCAAATCCTTTTTCAAAAACTTAATTTCTATGGTATCAGTAATCTTGAGCTTCAACTTCTGGAATCATATATTTCTGATCGAACCCAATGTGTTTACAGTAACTGTAATTTATCACCACCCCAAAGCTACACTTATGGTGCCCCCCAAGGATCTGTTCTTGGACCTCTCTTATTTCTCATCTTGATCAATGACCTACCATGGAACATCTCCAGTAAAACCTTATTTTATGCAGATGATACCACCTTCATCTATAATCCTAACAATAAGCTCAACACCAGAACCATATCTCAGGCGATTATGTCTGATTCATCAAATTGGTTTTCTGAAAATGGACTGGTTTTAAACAACCTGAAAACCCAACCACTTGCCTTCTCCTTAAGCACCACAGCCAGTTCAACTGACACCATCAAGTTGCTTGGCTTTGAACTTGACCACAAACTAAGTTGGGAATCTCACGTATTAGGTACTCTAGGCAAATTATCCAAGGCA
>WURS02000013.1:9401783-9419510 GCA_011762765.2 Rhinocypha anisoptera | reverse complement strand
CGCCCCCTCCGCTCCTTCACCGTCGCCGTCCGAAATCAGAGCCTTATTCTCCACCCTCATTACCCCCTCGATCCCCGAACCCTCTCGCATCGATGCGCCCGTTGATGGCGATTCCACGACTCCCGCAAAGGATTTCGCCTCATCAGCCCGCTTGTCAAGCTCGACTTTCGTCCTTTCGTCTTTCTCCGAGTCGACTGGTTTCCGAACCCCTCCGGATCCCCCCGGAACGATCCCTCCCTCCTGGATCTCCAGAGTGAAGTCGCCCTTTGTCGAGTCGGATCCCCTCTCGAGTGCCTCGCTCGATCCCCAGATAAGTTCCGAACCTCGGATTCCGGTGATTTGCCCTCTAACTTCGCCGTCCTCCTCTTCTCCCTGAGGCCTCCGCGCCCCCTCCTGATTCCCCGGAAACGCGCCCGTATCCGTGGGTGGGAGTACTTCCCCTTCGCAGGATGTCCCACCGTCTCGGCCGTCCCAACCGCTCTCATCGCTAGCCGTCCCTCCCTGACTCTCCAAGCCGTTCCACGGGCGGCTTCCACCTCCGTCCTCCGGTGATGGAGCAGACCCCTTCCGGCGACTGCGGAGGGGCGTCTTCCCGCTCGAAGACTCGCACTCTTCCGCTGAGAATTCCTCCAAATCCTCCCCAGTCGTCTCTTCCGAGGATCCTCCTGCACCCTCTTCCCCCGTTCGGAGGTTCCCCACCACTGTGTCGGCGTCGACGCTACCCTCCCCATCACGATCGCCCCCCGAAGGCGACGGGGCGGACCCTTCCGGCAGCGCGCTTCCCGCCAATTTCTCGCCTGGGTCCACGGCTCGATTCGATCCTTTGTTTCCTGACTCAGAATCATTGATCGTCTCTAGCGTTTGGTTTTCTTCCACTCGCGGGGTCTCGCAAGGATGCACGGTTGTCTGGGATGATGAGGAGGGGGAAGCGGTTAAGTCGGCGCTCGGAAGATTTCTCTCGGGACCCTCCTGCTCCGTTTCTCCACCCATCATCTTATCGCCGAGCGAGGGACGTGAGAAATCCCGGATTCTCAGCGTTGGTATCGTCGTAAGGTTTAAAGTTGTGTATAACTCCTAGACAAGAAACGTATACAAAGTCATTTGCCATCATGCTCGATCTCAAAGAAAAAACCTGACAAATTTTCAAGATAATTTAACTTATATGGCAATGATTTATTTCGGGAAGAAAGAGCACTGTAAATTATAATGTTGTAGAAGTGCATATATTAGAATATTTGTTTCTGTTCAATATTCACATGAGAAAGGACTTACTGATAATTAGGGCTAGATACGCAAGAAGGAAGCCCAGGACGGGTGATTAATATTATAGGGATCGACTCAACTGAAGGGAGAGAAAAATATTTTTCATCAAACGCATTCTTGGAGGCCCTAATCAAAGCAATGGTCTGGTTTCAATTTCTGAAAGTGGTGCAACGGTAAATTTCATTATGTATGAGTGTAGTGCATAGAGTACTTCAAATTTACTATGCCTTTGGATAGGTGAACGTTTTATTTTGACATGTGAGAAACCTTTATTAATGAATAAGTTAAACCAAAGGGTATAAATTATTCCATTGTTCTATTTCTCCAAGATAATTCAACATTTCATTTCATTCATTTACCTCTAGCATCCTAATATTACACTAACTTACTCACTTAAATACACATATATGTAAGTATTATTCATATATTTCTAATATATTGCTGATATTACTGAATAATATATAATATAAATATATTACAAATATTTATACTGAAAAATTATATAGATGTGTGTATAAATGGTAAACTTTCCACACTATGAGTTTACAGAAAAAACAAAATGAATATCAAATACATTATGTTATTTCAAATAGAGCCAAGAAAATAATATGTGCATATGAAAACTGTTCCCTAATGGAATGTCATGAACTTCAAATTCCACACTCATCATGCAATAAAAATGCTATCATAAAAATATTTCTTTAATTATTGACATCAATAAACAAAGATTTTATAAAGACTATGAATGACAAATAGCAAAATAGTATGAATAAAACAATGACATAATAAAAGAAAGGAAGGTTGGTTCTGACATAATTCTCAATTCCTCCACCATATTTCTAATATGATAACTAAAAGCATCAATCCTAAGTTTTGATTTGTTAGATGAAGTTAGAGCTCACTAAGTACTAAGCCTGAAACCAAGTGAATATAAGTCATCAGCACAGGAGGGGCCAATTACCTTCCCTGTGAATCCTGTGGTATCCCTGTAAGATCTGGTACTTAGAAAATCACTAAGCTTGGAACCTAACTAGAAATGTGCTTCACTGGGACTTAAACCTATATGCCCCATTCATTGGTGCAGTGCTCTTCCCACTGGGCTACCATGGCTATGAAAAATATGCAGTCAGACCCACTACACTAACAAGTACTAACAAGTTCCAGACAATACAAATGGTACAGGAATTATCAGATCAACAATATACTTGCCTGTACAAGGAAATATTAACACTGCTTAAACACTATAAATTTAGTGATATTCATTTTATATGCACCATATGACAAGAAGACAATTATATTTCTTCCATTTGTGATAGTACTTACAGAAGAAAAGAAAAAAATTAATGTAAAATTAAAAAAAAAAAAATAGTCCCTGAAGTCATGGTAGCTCGTGGGGTGAAGCATTTGACTACTGAATGGAGGGCCTGGGTTCAAGATTCATTGATAACTCTGCTTAGTTGACAGTGAAACCTCCAACTAGGTTCCAAGGTGAGTGATTTTCTGACCAATCTCAGGATTGAATATTTTTTTGCTTGCTTTCTTAAGTCAACAATAAATGAAAATTTTATTATAACAATATAATAATTATATAATACTAAACCAGGTTTAATATAGCTTGAAAATGTATTGCTGAATATTTTTAATTTCTCACAAATTATGCTAAAGTAATAGCACAAAAATTAAAGAAATATTATATAGTTAATAAACAGTATACATAAGTTTCTGAAATTAAGTATATTATAATTCTTTATACTATTAAAATTATTTATTTATTTTTATTTAATCTAAAAAATTTTAATAATCTGTATTATTTGATTACAGCGACGACTGAATGCTGTAAGGTTTTCAATGTCACCAGATCGCAGATTCATTCTCCTGGCCCACAATGTCCAAAAGGTAAGCAAGTTCTATGTAAACCAATAAGAAAATTGAGGTGATATTTTGATAGCCATCACTATACATAATCGTAAAATAAATTAAAGAACTAAAACAACTTAGAAAAAGAAAATTTAGTGAATTAAATAAAAAGTTGGTTGTATTATCACACTAATTAATATAAGTAGATTTTGTCATTTAAAAAGCCTCTAAAGAAATTTGATAATTAGATGATTCTGTGGCAGGGCTAGAAGTAAATTCCAAAAGCAAAAAGAATTTAAGGGAAGATTTTTTGAACCTAATCACGTCAGCCATGCATTCAGCTTTGCAGATATATATATTTTACAATAAATTATATTTTCAAAGAAAATGATCACAGATTACTCATTATTAGCATCCATAGTTTTCATCATCTGTATAGCAAGGTGATTTCCCAAAATTATATGCAAAATGCTTCCAAATTTGCTACTGAAGATAAACTAAACTTTAAAAAATGATTATTTGATCCATGCACTGAGGTATATTTATAAACTGGTTATTCATCAAAACAATTTACCTCTTAACTATAAAAGCATGCTTAGTGTCAGCTATTCATATTAATGACACTTTTATTTAATGTACATTTTACATGGTGTTGTTATGTAAAAGCATTTGTGCAAAGAACTTTACTGCTTTCAATTAGGAATATGAAAAACACTTAAGTCATCAATAACTCATTAAAACCTTTATCTTCTCCTCTTTTAACCCCTCGGAATAGCTGTTTCGGCACTCCTACCTCGCACAATATTCCGTCTACGATGTGGCAACCATGTAAGTTTCCAACAGCATCAATTTTTTTGATTATGTACTATATATAGAATCTGACCACCCATGAATTTTGCTTTTATCATAATGGCCTATTCAAGTGCTTCTTTTATGGAACACTAATGGCATAACCAATCCTTAGCACAAATGAAAATGTCAAGTTTTTAGCATGTCTCTTAGTTTTTTGCTGGGAAGAAAGCTGAAAAGGATTGGATAGATAAATTGAAAATGTTTGGAATTACAACGTTGAAATGACTTTTTTAAGATACTGAAAAATTAGTTGTTATTAATATTAAACCTAAGTTTTCCACCCTGTAGTTACGTACTTTCATGAATGGGAGTAGCACCCATCTTACTTAAATAAAGGACATGTCAAGATTTACTCAGAGATCATAGAAAGGGGCCCAGTTTTTTTACCTATGCCAGCTGCAAACTCCCTGTAATAACTCATGCCAATGTTATCATTGGAATTGGGTTTTTAGTCAAAGATTCCCAGAGGCATCACTAGAACCTAGGCTCCTAATTCAGTGGCTGAGCCCCCCACCCACTAGCCCACCATGCCCTCATGCTATTTAGCATTACCACAGACTAAAAGTAATGTGAGTACTAATTTAAAATATGTCATTTTTTAGATCTCTTGTTTTTATTCTTCAGTAAACTATAAATTTTCACCGGGAAACTTTACTTTGCTCCTTTATTTTACTATTCTTTATGAATTTCGATATGTAATATTCCATTAATATCATCTTAATACTCTCATTCTAAATTTTGTATCAGTTACAATGTAATAAGTCTCATTCTAAATTGTGAATTATGTGTTAACAATGCAATAAGCAGTCTGACAGACACTCATAGTATTAGTTAAGATTTATAAAATAAAATTGAATAAAACCCATTTGTGTTATTAGTCAAGATATAGAATAGAAGTTCAAATGATATCACTCACAGAAGTGCATATTGATATTCCTTGAAGCAATGGATGCAAAACATGCTTGGTTAAGATTTTTCTCTATTCTGAAAGCACAATGAACAGAGCATGACATAGTTCCTCTACCATATCTAAATACTTCCATTTCCCTCACTTTCCCTCTCCCCAAAGTATGAATTTTGTAATGCCAATGGAATTAATATTATTGGTAGTAAAACACTAGAGATTAGTTTTTAAGGGTTCATAGATATTATCATAAAGTGTTTCAGTCTTCAAAATAATCTAGCATTTCTAAAATGCTGCACAACCCAATTGTATTTGTTATTGAAATAATTTTAGCATAATAATCACTTTTCAGGTCAGCTCTACTCTTTAAACCTCTTTATACGATCCATTTTTTCCTCTGCCACACAAAGAACCTAATTTATTCAAAAACGTCTTTTCTATAGAGAAGACATCATGTGAAACTCAACCTATTACATTAAAATAATTTATCTTATTAGTGTGACTAATTTAAAACGGTGTGGATTTTGACCTGGTAAAAGATCTTTGTTTCTAAGGAAGGCTGCCTAACTATCCAATTCTCCCCAAATGGAACAAAAATAGGAATATGTAAATAACCTTAATGCACATAATTTACCTTCCATTTTGCATTCGTTCCTAATGTAAAATTGAACCCATTGGCACTTATTTCCTCAACGCCATTTATTGTTCCGATGGTTTTAACCGTTGAAATTTTCTTTTGAATCGTCTTAAAGAACTCGGATGAAGTAAAAATTAAAAAATTTCCTTCTATTTTAACTATTAATTGAGAAGAGAATGTCCGTTATGAGAATAGATAACGCCTGCTAAATATTTAGATAAATTAGTCATCCATATACGCAAAACCTTAATAAATATGTGTCATATACTTAGTTAATTCCATTTATACTATTAAAATACCTGTTATGTTGAAAATAGAAGTTTTTTTCGCATTCCAAAATGCATGTGACGCACGTCTTAAGCGTCCGCCAGGTTAAGTCCTCTCCTTGTTCAAAGTCTAAACTTTTGTTTATATTGTGGATCAGGCGATGAAATTCCTATCATTTCAGAAATTTAAAAATAAATACACCGTTATTGCTTAAATTTTACTTATGAGATAAGTTGAAAACTTTTAAGTCCCAATCAAAACAAGTAGTAATTACCTCAACAGCATCAGCTTAATGTTCCTTACGAAATACAAAAGAAGCTTGAAAGATACTAAATTTATTTTTGTCGTAAATTTAAAAACCAGAGGTAATATCTTATTTATACTTGATCAGAAACGAACATTCATAGTTGTAACGAAAAGTTCTGTTCTTGGGAATGAACATTTCTTCAAGCAGTATTGTCATAACAAAATATGTTGCCTGATATGTATTGATTGTGCCTGCTTTTTTAATTTAAAATATTTCTTAGTCTCATACATTATTACGATCACTTTACACCTCACATTAAAGAAAATCACATATTTTGAAGAGCCATTCATTTGAAATCCGAATTTGGCACCGTTTCTGCTTGGCGACGACTGCGTCACGCGTGAGTCAAAATTGTATTATCCGCAGTATTCGTAGAAATATTTTTTGTGGTTTCTTTCTTTTTTTACAAATTTTAGGAATAAAGTTAAAAAAATATTGATTGTTACTTCACTCATAGTGTATCAAATTTAGTGATCACAGAGCATCAAAAATATTGCCAGTGTGTTTTGTTTTAATATATCGTTATTCTTTTTCCCATATAATTTGAATCCATATAGACCTTGAATAAGATCTATTCCCAGCCAATTCGCACAATAAAAAATATGGAGAAAAGTTGGTCCCCACGTTCTCGTGAAGTATGTATCTACAGCAATGCTGCTGATGGTTCCAGGTTAGGAGCAAGCGAATCCCTGTGACCAGAAGAACCCAGCTTAATGTCTTAAAAGATTGTCATAAATGGACAACGCAACGCTGAGAGAATCTTAAAAACTAAATTTCATACCACCGGCAAACGTTGCCATTAGAGAGATTAAATAATTTAGTCTTTAATGATATTTAATCACCTCCAAAAACTTTCATATGAACCATAGACATAGCAGCCAAACCACAGTAACCATGTCGGGTTTTTTGGTGAGGGTAAAGCTCACTTAGATTCTAGTACTAACCTTAAGAGTGTGTGAAAATTCACAAAAGGGTAGGAAGCAGAAAATCACTCAGCTAAGATTCTAGCTGGAAGTGTTCAGAGACTTAACTGGAACCTGGGCCATCTACTCTGTAGCTAAGTGCTCTACTCACTGGGCCATCATGACTCTAAACAAATCAGTGGTTAACAATTACATGGATATATCATTATGCCATTTGGGTATATTATGAACATCTGTGCCACAATAAATGTTTCGAGGTGATTGAATCACCAATTTCTCTTAAATGTAGGCATGTCAATTCATTTTGGTCACTTATAGTTTCTATGAGGCATAAAATATATTGAGCAATTACTACTAAAAAATATAGACACTGAATTAGTAAATATGTAATTTTCAGGGAGGTTTTTCCACTGACCCCAACCCCGGATGATCCAAGCCATCCAGCTCTTCAGTATGCAGCTTGGACTCCTAGGGGACATGCTCTTGTCATGGTGATGCATGGTGACATTTACTACAGACCTGGGCCAAGAGGGTCATTAGTCTTCCGAGTCACTCACACTGCTAAACCAGGGTTGGTGTCACATGGAGTTCCAGATTGGCTTTATGAAGGTACAGCCAGATATTTAGTTACTTGTGTATATCTCATCAATGCAATTTGATCATCACATCATACTATTTTTCCAAAAGAAAAGCTATGGAGCCAGTCAAAGAATATTAATGTTCTTTCATAAAAGTTCTTGATTAATATAACAAAAGTAGCTTCTTGTTGTTTTCTGTAAAAATGTAGTGAAATAGTTGAAACCACAACCTCTATGAGTTGTCTTTGAGCAATGTGTACAATTATATAATAGAATTAGAAATATGGTGTAAGTGGGTAAAATTTTGTTACCTTAATGTACTTAACATTCATTTGCTCATAGTGTAGTTTTAATTGCATCGCACACAATATGAACAAAATCTAAAAGCCTTAAGAGTTTATACAATATTTAACAATATTCATGTCATGTCATTTAGTTACTAATAAATAGATTTTTTATTGCAAAGAAAGTCTGTAAAGAAATAAAAATCTGACAAATTTAAATGTTTTCAACTTCCATGGGCCATTTGGTGGGTAAATTAATAGTTTTGGAGTTTTTCCTTACTAGACTGGGAAAAAGCCTTTTAAAAAAAGTATTTCATTGACTGTGATTGCACTCACCACATTAAACAACCCAATGAGGAGAATCCTAAATACTGAATTTCATACCGACAATTTACATGTGAGGGTGCAGCTCACTTAGTTTTTACTAACCTTTGGCGAAATGGCCTACTAGACTTAGAACCTTACTAGACTTTAGTGATCTGAAATTCTGATATCACAGAGGAAGGCCAGTTCCTTAATTTGTACTCCCTTTGGTTTATCAGGAAATCTGGCAATCAGAAATTCAGTTTCACGTTTACTTGGAGTTGCCCAGAGGCTTCACCCAAATTAGAACTAAGGTCTCCTGTTCCATAACCAAGTGCTTAGCCCATTGAGCCACCATTCCCACAGTAATTAAATTAACTAAATTAATATATATATATAAAATGGTATCTAGCAAATATTTTAAATAAAATTTTGAAATAAATGGTAATTTAATATACACATTATTTCAATAGAGGAAGTTTTGGGAAGCAACACAGCACTTTGGTTTTCTTCTGATGGCCATATGATGCTCTATGCTACATTCAATGACACCATGGTAGAGGAGCTGCGTTACCCTTGGTTTGGATCTCTAGATGAAGGACGGCTTTATCCAGAGATAAGAAGTCTATCATATCCAAAGGTGAGCTTCATACTGTAATCACCATAAAATTTCCAATCATATTTCTCATTTGACTCTACTTCTCATAAAAACATATCATCAAACTTGAAAATTTAGTTATCACTTTCCTTTCATGTAAAAATTCACTTCATATTCTAACACACACAGTGTTTCACATGAATACTTTTCATGCCCTTCCTAAAGCACAGTAAATTCCAGTTTAAACACTTCTGTGGAAGTAGAAGCATGAAGCACAGTTTGAGTTTCAATGTGATATGTTAACATCTCTGACCATCATACATAGGGTAAACTAAACTATGTATACATGTTTGACTTTTGTGAATCATTTTCCAAGATCTGTCTTATCTAATCCCAAATTACATACATAGCATTAAGCTTCTTTGGGAGCATACTGTTTAATTCACATCCAGGAAACTGAATCCTGAATTATCAAGAATATCCTGTTCTCTCTAATACAGATTTCCTTGTCTATTCTGATCATTTCTTTCAGCAACAATTCTCTTCAAAATTGGTGTTATACTAAATCTACAACCATATTTATGGATTAAATATATCTTGTGAGCCCACATATAAAATACTTATATAAATTTCTTTTTTATATAGATAATACATAAAGCATTAATTTTAAAATCTTCCATTTTTATAAGATGCATACACAAAAAAAAGCTGCAAATGCAATAAAAAATCCCATCTTGACTCTTTTGCTTTAGTTCAACTATTAATTTTGGACATTATTTAACTATTAAAAATGTTTTACATGCCACATCAATCTGACTTAATAAATTAATCTGAAATATAATGATTCATTAATTTTATTGTTCTGATGTTTGTAGTAACCATTAGTATTTTCAATTAATAAATTTTCTTTTTCAAATTGCATCTATCTGAAAAAAATTGTCAATAATATGCTATAAAATATATTATTATGCTGATGGTTATTAAGTGTATATGGCATAATGTACATTGTCTTGTCATTTTATCTTAACCTTTAGTGTTTTTATTTAGGAATTGACCCATACACATGAAAATTATGAGAATCATAACAGTATTAATATAAAATAAGAAACACTGTATTGCCACCACAAATTTATTCAGTACCACCAGTTTCATTGTCTGGCATCATAATTACATCCAAAGTTGTACCAAAAATGTTTTGTTTGGAATACAGTGTTTCTTCATTTTACATCAAAATGATTATCCACAAAGTTGAGCTTGAAACCCTTGAATTCCTGAGCTGCTAATTTTCTGTGATGGTTTTTTATTCATCTCATTCAAGTATAACTAAAATCCCTCAGTTTATTTTTTGTATTGTACATGATTCATCTGCATATAACACAGAAATTTAAGAACAAAAAATATTTATTACTGTAAAACAACTTATTACTTTGTAAATGTCGCATTTATCTATTGTCTGGAGAATTCTTCTTGAATTTTCTTCAATTAAAACACCAATCTATGGGGAAGTACGCTTCTCTGAGTTTTTGTAAATAATGTTTACCTCTAAATTTGTAAGTGGACTACACAGATTCTGTAGTGATGTTTAATCTGAACAAAAATGAATCAATTATATGGCCACTCTGAGTCCGGCTAATGAGCCAAAAACTTGAACCCAAAAATTATGATTTTTCAATATGGAAACTACTTCTAAATTAGTAACTTTCCTGCTAATTTTCAAAATTAAGGGCCTATATGTATTTCCTTTGCCATACATAAATACCTTGGAATCAGTTTACTACTAGGTAACGAGAATTCTCTTCAACATATAATTGAAAATCATCATTTCTGTATTTATTCTTTTAAAACCCTAGTAAAATCTATTTTACATTCAAAGAAGCCACTAAAATCTGAGACATATTTGACCAAATCTCATGGAAAACCAAACCAAGGCCATAAGCCTGGGGTTACAGATAATTAACCCCTCAATTGCAGGAACCTCGTTTCTTTGCAATGGTTGCATGCGGAAGAAAAGTAGCCAAGGCACTCTTTCCTTCTACTTCCGACAAAGGTTTATTAGGTGGCGGACCTGGGATAACCCTTATTGACCACATAGCCCAGTTCCCTCCAAGGGGGTGGTGGAGATACAATTGACTATGGTCAAAATATTTTATGCAGAAATATATGTACTATTGAAAAATAAATTCCTTTTTTTTCCTTTCCTAATATTTATTTCCTTGATAATTTATGATTAATTTGATACCAAAAGGTACTTAAATGCTTTAATTTAAAACCAGAATTCTACCGAAACTCTGTGACAACTGAGGGAAGTGACGAGGGTGGGTCAGAAGAGAATTTACTAAATCTCGGTGGATGAAATGCATTCATCAAACTCGCCTGAGGGTCGAGAACCATCATAAACAGCACTGCAAAGGGATACCCTATTCCAGAACAATAAGAAAATGTGACCATTTGAACCTTTTTGGAGAGGATGGGCCATAAAACATGTAAAGGGTCTAGGGAGGGTATGAAGGTGGCGGTCATAAATACGTGAACATATTCTCTGCAGTTGCATGCCAAAATGTTAATCAATGTATCCCACAGTCAAGGGGTTAAATCACTTTATTTTAGGGCTTCACAAAACCCTGCTGCCAATATTTGGCAAAAAGCTTTGACAGACATTAAAGATAACATATGGAATGTTATAAAATGTAAGAAAGACAATTTAGGAAAATATTTAATTTCTGAACCTATATAAATAAACTACTCTATGTGGAGAATAACACTTGATATAAAATCACATGAAAAGGAATATTTAACATCCTCTTATTTCTCTAATCAGTTATTCCTCTCTCGCAACATCAGCAAGAGGAAAAATATTTCAGAAATTTCTGGTTCTTTTTTTCGTCATTATTTATTACACATAGCCCCCTTCATTTGTTTTAAGATGTATGAAAATACTGTCCCATTTTATGTGTTAGTTTCCTACTTTGATGTAATTTAAATTTTTTACCTTTGGTACTATGCAAATTCAGAGTATATTGTTAGCTGATGTTATGCTTTCTTGTGTGCATTTCCACTTCTTGAAGAAGGATTTGTCATAAAGCCATGTATAGTGATTGTTTTACAGCCCATCAAAAACCTATCTTTAATTGGTAATTATTTTTTGAGAATCCCACTCCTGTAGTGTTTATGATTTTGTAAAAATTTCAGTAGACCTTGTTTAATTTTTATATGAAAAAATATCTGAGTCTCAAAATTCTTAAAGTATTGAAATGTACCTCCAACATATCAACTAAATGTGTTACTTATTGATAAAAAAAACTTATATTACATATGCTAAAGAAAATATATTTGCTATAAGAAAATATTTGTGGTTTGCAAATAAACTTTCCCAGAAAGAATTGATTGAACCTAATAAAAAAAATTATTTCTAATTGCAAGTTATTAAGATTGTTCTAACAATTATAGAGGAAAAAAATATGCCCCATAATGTATTCTGATAAACTTTATCAATCACTGCCATATTGGAAATTCGTAAAATAGGAATCACCGAACAAAATGCTAAAAATATTGAAATAAGACAAATTTTGGTATTTTTGTTGCTCAAACTAATGCTTATAACACACTAGAGTTAACTAGATAGTTTTCCATAACATAAAAATACTAAATTGAAGTTGTGCCATTTTTAAACAACCTGGAGTATTGATAATAACCATGATCTTTTTTCTGTTATCCTCTTATCATGGCCATGAAACATTGGTTCACTTCATATGTGCAACGTTGGATGCTCAACACTCCCATCTGCAGCCAGGAACTCCCAACCCTGTAGTGACTCTGTGGGTGGCTGACCTGGCTGACCCCAAGAACATCCGCACACGTGACCTCAAGCCGCCAAGTGCGCTGGCCAATGAGTCAGTGGCCTTCAGAACTCTTCAACCTTCACCCCCAGCACCTTGGCTTGCTCCCTTGGTAGCATAGTGGTTGACATGACCCATCACTGCCTTCTCCACCAATAAGGCACCTCGGCCTCGGAGGTGGGATGCGGAAAAGTGTGCCCTCAATGGATAGCACAAGTCCGCCTGCCCCCCTCCGCTTATGGGGAGAGAAGGGCGAGTTTACTTTTCTCCCTTCCTCCTCCGCATGCTGCGCTCTGCAGGTAGATTTGGCACCCTCCCCCTTTTGGACCTCCTTTCTTAAAGTTTTTGAACTCATCGTTATTCATCTGTTGAATCTCAGCAGCTGATCAACTGATCAAAACTTTTCGTCCTTTGGTCTTAACATCAGTCCCTAAGGAAGAGCCAGGGTATCATCACAGGATATGAGTCTTAAAAAAATTAAAAATATTAACCCATTCCATTAACCCAAAATAGTCTTTAAGTAAAAGTTATGACAAGCACCAATTAATATTTTGAACTCCAATAATATTTGTCGAAACAAAATATTTTGCAATGTATTTTTAATATAAATCTGTAAAATATATTTTATGAACAAATATCTTGTGTGATATACCTGTTCTAAAGGATAAATAAATTTATTCAGTAAGTTCTCATGTGACAAATATTGGTATTTGATATAAAATTGCTACTTGCTATGGTAATTACAAAAACTTTTATTAAATAATCATGGATTAAAATGAATTTTCTTAAAAACCTTAATTTATTGCCATTTTATCTTCCTTGATGAAACTGAGGAACAAATTCCTATTGCTAATTGTGTACCTTCTGGTTACAAATGATTTAAATTAAGGGTGTTGTGACTGTCTAAAAAATTAAACACACATTAAAAGGCAAGCAACATCTCCTTGGCTTCTCTATAGATAGAAATTCAGTTATAGTCTAATGACTTATACAGGGTTGAAGTGTCATAAAGATATCTCAGCGTAACTTGACAGGCATCCAAAAGAAAACTTTGGTTTGAATATTGACAATTGGATACAGATTGAAAGGTCCTTTCTTAACTTCAGACGAATGATTAACTTTTATGAGGGGAATTATAATTTCATTTTACCCTAACTATGTTGTGCATTTGATGCTAAGCCGAAGAATTTTTGTATCTTGGTACCTCAAAAGAAATCATGGTAGTGTTAATGGAGCCATTTTAAAAAGATTGAACAGTAGGACCAGATTGAAATGAGAGATTAAAAGTGGCATTTGTAACAGACAAAGCAAAATCTCATGATTCATATCACTTTAGTATGAAATATATGCAATAATTTTAGTATGTTTTAATACTTGAAAGTTATCATTTAACACCTGTTGAGAGCAGCGCAGTCACATCAAGACATTAGCCTTTCACATCTCAGAGAAGCCAGAGCCATTAGGAAATAGGTAATATTATCAGTGAGGATTCCTTGATAGGACGGAGAAAAGGAAATGGGAAGAACCTTAGGTTTATGGACAAAAACATGGCATACTTGGTATGACATCATCTCAAAGTATATATCTAATTCAGGGTTGAAACATCCATTTTTTTTGTGAAATCACAGGAAATATATAGCTAAAAAGTGCACTCAACAACATTTTTACTATTACTTCAAATGTGCTTCAAAAAGAATTGCCTACATTTTTATGTGAAATTTTCCTATGAATTGCCAAATAAACAGGGAATTTTCTAGAAAAAATGTTAATACACTACCAAAAATTGGGACTTTTCCTTGGGCACTAGTTAGTTTATGATAAAACTGAGCATAATAAAACTAACAAACTTCATATGAAAATGTATGACTTTCGTGAAAAAGAAAATGAAATTAACAACTCAAATGTAAATTGCTCCAAAAGAGATAAATCAATAATGGATTAGAATAAAGATGACAGTACACACTAAGTTGCCATGCTTTGGGTATCCCAATGTTAAAAGTTGACAATGCACAGTGTGATGACAGCATGTT
The DNA here is from genome assembly GCA_011762765.2 of Rhinocypha anisoptera. NCBI lineage: Eukaryota > Metazoa > Arthropoda > Insecta > Odonata > Chlorocyphidae > Rhinocypha > Rhinocypha anisoptera. The sequence goes on along the minus strand of WURS02000013.1, from coordinate 9,404,871 downwards.
ATTATTTTTGTTGTGGATATTTAAAGGCACTGATATTAAACTTTTGACTGTCATAATCAATAGACAATCATCATCATATATCATCAATCAATAGACAGTCATAATCAATAATCAATCCATTTCCCATTCATGATTCCTCTCTATATTTACTTTACTCTTGATGAGCAGTTTATACCCCTGTAAATTGATAGACATATTTACATAAGTGGCCCCTAATTAACTTATTCTATACGATTTATGCAAAAGACCTCCAAAAAAGATTAAAACAAACTTCTGTTGAAAATACATACATATAATATTTTTACTTACATCAAAACCAGATACTGCCCATCCTAAAGATTTAAGTATCACTAGAAATAGCAAATGTAATATGTACATTAAATTATCTAAATATTGAGAAAAATAATCAAAATTAGTGTAAAAATTAGTATTCTTTAGTGTTGAATCTATTTGAAAGATTAACTATTAAATATACTATGATACATAAAAATAGGTGTTGATTATTCAGGTCATCATGTAAATATATAACTAATGATTTTATATTACTTGAAACCACTTCTGATCTGATAAGAATATTCCAAAAATAATAAATGGTTTTATTGCAGTGGAAATAAAGTACTCAAGTAATGAATTCATACAATATTAAATTCTGAAAATAAAACACTGGGTCAAATTGAAGTTTTATGATTAAAAAAATAATTTACAAATGCATAATAAAAAAATCCAATCATACCAACCTTTGAGTTGATCACTGTAGTTACAATAAAAAATTATAAAAATAAATTTGAGAGTAAATTATATCAGAACTTCTGTGGTTCTATAAACACTATATAATGAAGGATTCCAACCAATGTAAAATATCACATAGAATTATATTTTTTTTAAATATTTGAATGCACTAAACTTCATATTTTAATGTTCAAACTAGTTTTATAGTATTCAGTTGATGCCAATGCCTAATTAGCATGTATCTTTAGAAAATCAGGCTTAATAACACTGAAAGTTAAAAAGGTTAGAATAATTTTTAAAATGCCAACAGACTAGAAGTTTTGGTCACTTTGTACTTCATGTGACAGATTTGCATGAGCCATTTTCTTCAGGTAATGCCACTGTATCTTCTTCAAAATATATTCTGCATGTAAACTAGATAAGTAATCAATATTTCCCTTCACAAATATATTTGACTACGTCAAAAGGCATGATTTTCTTTCATCTGTATTTATTGAATTACTTACATAGTATTTATTCCAGTAAATTTAGAATTAGGCATTTTAAATGGCTAAGCTCAAATCTTCCATAACAATAAATTTTCTTTTCTTCCCTAAAACTAAATAACATGTGCCTGCATTGACCTGCCTGTCTGATGAAGAGAGCATTATTTTGCAGCTGTGGCTTGGGTTACAGTCACAGAGGTGGCAGTGGTTTGGTTGAACAGGCCCCAAAATATTTCCATCACGTCAGTGTGCAAGAGCCCCATGTGGTATTGTCAAGAGGTAAGTTTTTCCTTTGACTATATTTCATTTTGCATCAAGTCTTTAAAATGAAAAATTCACACAAACAAGGGAATATTTGGCAAATTCACTTCATAATGAAAGTTGAGTTCTTTCAGTTTCTAGCCTAAAAGACATTTAAGCCACTAAAAGACTTGCAGCATCACCTTGAGTTACAAGACACTGTTACTTATCTAAACTGTGCAACAGAGTATTAGGGAAAATGTTTTGCAGAAGTGATTCTCCACATAAAAATAATTTACAAGGTCAGTCCAGAAATTAATGTGACCAAATTAACTTTTTGAAATTATTGAACATAATGATACAGATGACTAAAAATGCTCTAACTAGCACCCTCGGGGATAAATACATTTTTGTCAGTTCCATTTTAATGCTTGGTAGACATCCTGGAAGGCCTATTCCAGAACAGCCTGTAGTGCCTCTGTCAAAGCCTCTTTCTCATTGCCCACAGTTCCAAAATAGTGTCCTTTCAGTCATCACTTGATTCAGAGAAACAAAAATAAGTCAACAGGTTTAAGGCAGGGACTGTCTGGGAGTTGTGATAGCTTTGTCACTTTGCTCTTGACGAATCGCTTGTGGATTAGAAGGCAGGTGTGGCTGGGCAAGTTGTCATGTTGGAGTGTCAGGTTGGTGGCAGTGTCTTTTCTGACAAGGTTGTCTTTAAATCCTCAGATATGATCTTGGAGTAGTAGTATTTTTGTTTATACTGGTGTATCAATGGATATGGTCATTTAGAACCTCTTCAAATTGAGGAAAAACCCTATTTGAACAAACACAACACTCATGCCCTAACTGGGACTCAAACCCATGACCTTTGGATTAGCTGGAAGGTGTGTTTCTCCCAGGCTAATACAGCCAGCAGGTATGATTTTGTCCACAGGAGTTTTTCCCACCCCTAGAGTGTCTGCTATCGTCCGAACACTTAATGGACCATCAGTAATCAAAAGTTCATGCACACGATTAACATTATCTTCTTGTATTGCTTGTTGCGTGGTATCCAGAATGGGATTCATCCTCTACCTCCTCCTAACCCTCCTTGAACATCTTGTGCCATCTCAAAACTTGTGATTTTTGAGAGGCAGTCATCCCACAAAACCTGGTGGAACATTGGGAAAGTTACAACTGCAGATTTTCCAGCAAACATTCAGTAGCTTTAATGTCATATTGTTGCTTGATTGATCTTTGTATCTTGAGCTTATACCATTCAGTATAAAAGTGATCTAGTTTTTCATTGATCCTGACTGAATGAGAGGCCAGAGGCACATTTTGAAGATGAGATCCAGCCCAGATCAAGAATGCTGTGGCCAATAGGAATGCTAATAAAAATTTGGTTGAATTACTTTCTGGACAGACCGTGTATATTGATATCCTTACCAACAATAAAATGAAGAGCAGCAAAATGTTTCTTTTTTTTAATATGAGAAACTTAAGGTTTTAAACAAAGACTTTTTAAAATGTTATCTCCATGTGATTTAAATTTACAATCATGCAATATTACTACAATACTGTAAAGGAAATATTTCTTCACACATTTGTCTGCAATTTGGTCAGTTCTATCATTTTTAGACTAATATTTC
>WURS02000013.1:9366780-9380248 GCA_011762765.2 Rhinocypha anisoptera | reverse complement strand
AAAAAAAATCAAGTCTGAAGATTGTGAGTTAGCTAGTAAGGTTGAATAGTATGGTGATATTAAAATGAAGAGAAAGAGTGGAAATAAATGTGCATAAGTGAGAAAACCGAATGTGAAAAAAGTTTTAAAAATATTACTTCATAATGAAGTTAGCCGCAATTAAGAGCTCATATATTTTAGTATGAAATATCATTAAGGTGACAAACGGTCAAAAAGGCTCAGAAGTACTGCGATTGTAATAAGGCTCTTAAGATGTGAACAATTTCGAATTACTTCCACAGATAGGCCACAAAAAAGCTATGTATTATATATATATACATACATACGCACACATACTCATCATATTTTTGGTGTCACATAAAATTTTAGCGAACGGCGATTCACTAATAGCACTTGATCCACTTGAGGAGGGAAGTTGATGAGGTAAGTCCATATTTCATAATAAAATGTCTAGTAATCGTAGCACTAACAGTAGTCCTAACACCCCCTTCCACAAGTCCAAGCGACCGCTTTAGAATAATTTGTCGACACAACCATTCCTCAGTAATGTCGATATGAAAAACTTAATACCCTATAACTTTCAATGCACACGAATAATGGATCGTAATTATTTGCCTACTAATCTCAGTTCAGTCGAAATAAAAATGTCTTGAAACACAAAACTATATAAAAAATATTATTCAATTCACGGAAAAATGGATTAATTCGAAACGGAAAAATGACTGGATTCGGGAATCATGCTATTCTCCAGCGTTTTTCCGTTTCGTTGTTTTGAATGAACTGTTGGTTGGTTCAAAAACTTTTTTAGGATATAGTTCTTTCGTCGCCGTAAAACATCGCATTTCGGTAACCAACTTGTTCCTTTTCTCGATCTGTAAAAACTTATTGCATGCCAGCTAAATTAATTACTATCGTGCAGGGAATATTTGGCGACCTGCAATCAATAAGCCCCGTCTTTTATTCAATACGCCTTTTCAAGAAATTTTAGGGCAAAGGGGGAAATACTATCAAATATACACTCATATGTTATGACGCGATGAAAAAAGACTAGATACAAAAGACCAAAGGAATAATAATTCTAGTATCTGGTTAAAACAATGACATGATTATTAGACATTAAATGAAAAAGGAACCTGTTGTATGTTTTTTTAGACACGATGAAGATGGGCACAAGGTTTATGAATTAGAAACTTCTCCGAATGTCAGGGTGGCTACAACTACCCTGTCGGGCCTCATGGCCTCTTCCTGTGCCACCCCTCTTTCCCCTCTCCTCCCCCCTCCCTCGACCAGCTGAAGATTAACGGCTGCTTCTAGAAGACTTGAATTTACGCTAACCATTTCGGCGGGAAACTTTAGCAAGTATCAGTTACCCTGCATTTTTTACTGAATCATAAGTATTAACAAAAATCACTATATGAAGTGACAAATGCAATGATGAAAACTAAAACGAAGCTAAAAAGAAATAGGTTGTGACATAAAGTCATAGCATATTAAGAAATCAATATTATTAACATACGAAATATTATTAACAATTCTATTCGAACTGGGACAATACTATGTAAATTGCACCACAGATGGCCTCAAAAACAAAATATGATAGTTACTATCGGTTACTATTATGAGGTGCCAATTATGATCGTACGCATACCCCAGTTGAGGAACAAACTTCAAAGCAGCAAAGGCATGGCATATCTACTGAGTCCGACGTGCTGCAAGTATTTCCATGAATGCCTTTTAATTTTACACTAGGCAAAATCCTCACTCTTCCTTGACCATGCAGCAAGTCTATCATTACGCGACTGAGTCGTACATCGGTTTTATTTTCTTGAGAGAGCAATAACAGGTTTTACACCCACAGGAAAAGGCTGCGGCAACCCACGATATTTTTTCTTTACTCCTTATTCGTTTGGGCTGCTCAGTCATGTCTTGGTAAGGAGTTTGTGAGCCTTGCATCGTCCCACATAAAACCATGAAAATTTCTTTCGACGCCAACATACGCTCCACCCCTCACCTTTTCGTAACCGTCACCACCCTTTGCCATGTATTCCGACGCATCTCTCGTCGTTTAATCGCACTCATGCTTCGCCCTCTGTTTGTCCATCCGCCATTTGAATCAAGAAAATAGTCCCTGTGTGGGATGAGGAAGCGGGGGCTGCTGGCTATACGGAGGGTGGGCGGAAAGGGGGAGGGTGAAAATCCAACAGCCAATAGGAGAGCTCCTCCACCTGCTTGAAAAATACGTTACATCCAGACGATTCTGCCAGAGCTTCGCTTGCATTCGTTCACTTCGTTTGGGAGCGGTGAGCGAGTTGGTTCTATATATTACTCTTGTGAATTAATCATCTTCCAAGATGCGTGAAATCGTCCATATCCAGGCTGGTCAGTGCGGTAACCAGATTGGTGCAAAGGTGAGTACCAAAGTGAATCCTTTTTCGAGGAAAATTGCAATGTTTGTGGAAATGGCCCATTTCCGAGTGAAGTTTAGTTTTTCCGTGATGGATTCGTGAAAATTGCGCCAAAATTAGTGAATCGAGTACGACGGTTATAGATATGCAAGTGCTGATAGTGTAGTAGTGAGAGTACTGATGAATACATTCTTCCAGTTACTGAATTTAAGATTCAATACTCGTCCGTTGAGTACTAGATGTGATCGTTGAAGAAAATCGAAATACGCCCGGTTTTCGTTTGCCGGCAGCCGGGTCTCAAAATGGCGGCCTCTTTTACCGCTCATTTCCTGTTCATCGTTTCATGCTTGAATCACTAATTCATCAAGGGAGCAATTTCAACCACCACTATACAAATAATCTGGTGCTTTAAAATGTATTTTGTGGAATTACGGTGAAAGAATCTGATTCGTTATCTAAAGCCTTATAGGAAATTGATTAGCTCTCGTCAGTAGAAGTACCGGCGAGAATTATTTTGACAAGCGAGTTGTAAAGTTATTGTACATTAAATACGTGCTAGCTCTGTACCATTTCGCCCTTATCCGGTGTTTCCGTATCTTCCTATGGGCAGTGCAAATTCGTTTGCCCAGATGTAGCCGACCTTGAGTAATCTCTAAAATTATTTGTCTTATCGTGTCATAGTGCACATGCATTACAAGTAACTTTGTAGGTGCTATTTAATAGTGAGCACAGCGTGCAAATTGTCAGATTTACTTCGTCAAAATCTATTAAGCTATGGTGATTTATAGCCATTAATTCATACTTCTTACGTTCACGTTCAGATTAACTTTTGTCACCTTTATTTTCATATGATCGATTTCAATGCAGAGGTGACACAATCCTGATACCTAAGTAATGATCGTATGGAGGCTTCCAATTTTTATTCCAGTAAATCATAATTCGCAAATTGAGCCTGCGACTGTATTGTTCGAATTTCTGTTATAATTTCCAACATTACAAAATATTGAAGTGCAGTGCTTAAGGGATATTTTCTGTATATAATAAAGTTATTACTATTAGAGTACATTTGAAATTTTTAATTACTTGTCCGAAATTCGTATTAGTGTGTTTGACAAAGAAAATTTGCGTCGCTTCTCACGAATTTGAAAGTGGAGTTTAGTCTTGTATTATCTTTAATTTTTTCCCGTGGGCTTTTTTTATAATTATGAATTCATTTTAGTGTATAATTTAATAAAATTTGGAATTTGTCATTTTTTATTGTGCATCAAATTTACTTTAAATTCAGGTAGTGACCCTAAAATTCCTAAAATTTAAAGAAATTAGTGCAAAAGAACTTAAGATCGATTATCACAGACCCTACTAGAATGCGAACCCATTGTGGCAAGCACTCATGTGGACAAGTGAATCTTTTTTATCGGTAGCGTATGCTTAGTTTTTACAATGTGGGTAGTACTTAATGCTCTTTTTTCTTTATCGGCAGTTCTGGGAAATCATCTCTGACGAGCACGGCATTGACCCAACTGGTGCATACCATGGAGACTCCGATCTTCAGTTGGAACGCATCAATGTCTACTACAATGAGGCTTCAGGGGGCAAGTATGTACCCCGTGCCATCCTTGTCGACTTGGAGCCCGGAACAATGGACTCAGTACGCTCAGGGCCTTTCGGACAGATCTTCAGACCAGACAATTTTGTATTTGGGCAGAGCGGTGCAGGAAACAACTGGGCGAAAGGGCACTACACGGAGGGTGCTGAATTGGTCGACTCCGTCTTAGATGTAGTTCGCAAGGAAGCAGAAAGCTGCGATTGCCTCCAAGGTTTCCAGCTTACACATTCTTTGGGTGGTGGTACTGGGTCTGGAATGGGCACACTCCTTATTTCAAAAATTAGGGAAGAATACCCCGACAGGATAATGAATACTTACTCCGTTGTACCGTCACCCAAAGTATCAGATACAGTCGTCGAACCATACAATGCCACACTTTCTGTCCACCAGCTCGTAGAGAACACAGATGAAACATACTGCATCGACAACGAGGCCCTGTACGACATTTGCTTCAGGACGCTGAAGCTCACCACTCCCACATATGGCGATCTCAACCATCTTGTCTCCCTCACAATGTCCGGTGTCACAACTTGCCTCAGGTTCCCGGGTCAGCTTAATGCCGATCTTCGTAAGTTGGCTGTCAACATGGTACCCTTCCCCCGTCTCCACTTCTTCATGCCCGGATTCGCACCACTCACCTCTCGTGGCTCCCAACAGTACCGCGCCCTTACCGTTCCCGAACTCACGCAGCAGATGTTCGACGCCAAGAACATGATGGCTGCTTGCGACCCACGACACGGACGTTACCTCACTGTCGCCGCCGTCTTCAGAGGACGCATGTCCATGAAGGAGGTTGACGAACAGATGCTCAACATCCAGAACAAGAACAGCAGCTACTTCGTCGAATGGATCCCCAACAACGTTAAGACCGCCGTCTGCGACATTCCTCCCCGTGGTCTCAAAATGTCTGCTACTTTCATTGGAAATTCCACTGCCATCCAGGAGTTGTTCAAGCGCATATCCGAGCAGTTCACTGCCATGTTCAGGCGAAAGGCTTTCCTCCACTGGTACACTGGCGAGGGTATGGATGAGATGGAATTCACTGAGGCCGAGTCCAACATGAACGATCTCGTTTCTGAATACCAACAGTACCAGGAAGCCACAGCCGACGAGGATGCAGAGTTCGATGAGGAGCCTGAGGCAGAGGTTGACGAGAACTAAATTTGGCCACCTTCAGCAACTTACATTCCTTCTGTTTTGAACTGATCTGATAACTTCTTCCTATTCATTCTTGTGAAATTTACTTGCATACATTTTCTATAAGTGAATCAATTTTTTTCTATGAGTGAAAAAAAATTTTGTTTCATAAGTGTTCATCCTGTGGAGCCGTTGGTGGTTAACTATTTTTATTTTTCTATGTATATTTTTTGCAACATTCCCAGGCGTGAACCCAAAGACTGAGAAATTTGATTTATCACAATTCCTTGATGCTTGAGCCATCTAACCATTTGTAGAAATAAAAAATTTAAATTGATTTGTTTGTTTTACTTGTGTGAGAATTTCCATTTTCAGGTTTGACTGGTGTTATGAGCCATCACCACAATTAATGGTGCTGAATAAGGTAAGAGGTAATATTCTTAGGTTATATTGAAATTTCATTTGATCCTTGCTAGTAGGTGATAATGGGGTGAATGTTTAACTTTGTGACTTGTCTTTGTGGTAGTGTTGATTTAATTTATCAATGTCTTAGCCTTTTGAAAATTCGAAATGCATCTTACGATTGGTTATGCTGGAGAAATTGATTAATGATATGTATTTGGTAGCATTCTGCCCTAGTCCCAAAAGTATTTACTATTTTTGTGGTAATTGGTCTCAATACCATTTTTTGACTGCTGCTTATGTACTTCCTAATTCAGATTATAGGCGAATATTTGCATTACAATTAGTGTAAGAATATTTTAGTATGACTACTTCTGCCACCAAGGTTTGGGTATATCCTTCATCTCATTGCTTAAGTTTGAAAGTTGCAATTGCACATTTGATGTCCCAGTTTTTAGAAGCTATTACTTATGTGGTAATCCTAATTGTATTTGACAATCCGGTGTAGGTATCAAAAAAATTAACACTTTTTGCAGGGATAGTATTATATGGATATCCCCCATTGCTGTAGACTAGTTGAGGGCCACACACTTTTGAATGAGTGAAGCAAACTACCAGTTCAGGATATGAATCATAGATTACAGGATTAAATATTAAGATTTATCAGGGAATTGGTATCTTCAGTGCCACCTTTCTGATGCAGAATCTTGAGTGCAATTAATTCATTTTATTTTAATACATAATTGGCTTGCATTTTGGCAGGTAAACCTTTTTAAGTAATGTCACTGCTGATTTTTTTCTTGGATGTCACTTGTCCACAAATATTTAACTGCAGTTCCCTATGATATTGTGTCTTAAATAAAAGTAGTTTAGTATTATGACCTCTTTTGTGCATTCTCATCTGAAAATTAAGTAGTTTCAGGAATTCTTCACCATTTAAAAATTCTATACTTTAGTGTGTTATTGTTAACTTGCTGAAAATGTCTGTAGCAAGATAATTCTCCCTCTTCTTTGTATTAAATGTCAAGCCAAGTTAATTTCTCATGCTTTTGAGATATTTTCCTATTAATAACGTTTCAGATCCAATCAAAAATTCTGATTGCTCGTTTTCATCCTAATTTTTTAAAGTTACTCAGGTGGAGTTATGGAGCATTTCCAATAGTTCATCACAAATTGTAATGTGGTCCATTTTCGTCATTCTTCAGATGCTTGTGGATTGTTGTAATTTTTCAAATCTACAAATTTGTTGCTAGAGCATTTGTATTTTGGGCTGAATATTAAAAAGGCTCTTGCTTTGAATCATTCTGGCTTGTAGTAGCAACAAGATGTTCTTGTTTATTTTCATTGTGTAGAATCATGATCTGAGATGTTTGAAGATTTGCCAAGTAAGATATGTTGAGCAAATATGGTTGAGATGGGAATAGAATGGTTTTACTTAAATATTTATGAGTAAAAGGATATGATGTCCATGGTGGATATCAAATTTGTCATATGAGAATGATTCTGGATGTGATACTTGATATTTTCTGGTTACTGGATGTTCCGGTGTGGTCAAGCTTTTAAGGCATATGGTGTACATCTGCTATTCTAAGTAATAGCAATCCGAGGACTTTCACAGAAGGTTCCCACAGGTTCTGGCTCTAATATTTAGCTTCATGGTATGGCATTATTATTTAATTCTCACTTGGGAATTATAATTGTTGACATGATCCTGTAAATGATGTAAATTTTAGATTAGACTAACAGCTTGATGAAATGGTTTATCATTTAGTTAAATTGCTACTTAAACTATCCCCCAGATTTGTATAGAAGAGCTAATCATTATTTTCATATAAAAAGTTGTATAATGTATGAAATCATACCTTGAACATACCCTATTGAAGTCCAGTGACACAATTTTAATGGTAGCTTTGGCAATGCTGCAGTCACATTGTCGAATAGGAAATGTAAAGTGAGGGCAGTTTTTCACCACTTAAGTATCTTAAGGTATATTATGTTGGTAAACCTGCAAATTGGGAAGTTAAACAATTGCATGGTAGCTAAATATTGGGTCAGCTTGCTTAATTTCCAGATGATTTGACAGAGAATGCCAAAGAGAAATCCTTATGGAGAATGAGTATCAGAGATAAAATCCTTAATGATATAATACAAGTAGGCAGGCTATTTCAGAATTTCTTTTGGTTGCTTATAAATTTGATAGTATCCTCATCCATTATTGGTGCCCCTAAGAAACTTAATATTGTCATGCTATCCCAAATTTCCTTAGTGACTCTGTATTTCAATTTTCTGTGTTAATATTTTTCAGGCTCTTATTAATCCTATTGACTTCCTTTGCATCAATTCCTTCTGAAGATTGTCCGTTTAGTATTTTGTTTCCTCTCACCCAGTTGGTCATAAGATCTTTTTAATTATTTTATCTAGCTATTGGCACTAGTTAAAAAAAACCTTTCCTTCATTGTGTTGTTTATAATTTCTCTCTCTTCTAAATTAACAGCAATCTTAATGTTCCCTACAGAGTTCATTCTTGGCAGTTATTACTGACACACATGCTCTTTTTTTTCTCTTAAGGGTGTGACTGCAGCTATGTATTTTTTCTTTTGTTGCCTTGTGTAATTATCTCCTTAATTTTTTATGGTTTCTTTAATTTCACTACACCCTTTTCATTGTCCCAAAGAGATTCCTTGACTTCTGTTTACGTGTTTCTCAATGGAGAAATCAGGTGTTATCCTATATGGTCAATAATGATAGTTTTAAACATTAATTTATCATCCACTTAGTATTCACCTCTTTCTAATTCTTAAGTCCTTTCAAGTTCTTTTTTTGTATCTTTTCTTCATACATTTGAATTCCCACTTTGCATGTTTGTTTAAACACTTCCTAGTTCAATAACTCTTGTATTTTTGGTCACTTCTTCAATCATTCTTTCCAATTATAATTCTTACTTATAACTTGTCTGTTATGTTTGCAATTGTTCAATTATAGTTTTTTATTCAATCGTGTATTTGATTCTCCCCCATCTTTTAAATTATATAGGGTCTCCATTTCACGACTGTCCTACCCATAGCATTTTCCCTGTGTATTATCACCATATTTATTTGAGGAGAATGGTGATTGACCTTAAAAACTATACCAGCTGGAGTTCGGAGTTGGCCCTGAGGTTTACCCAAGGCAGGAGTGTTTATGAATTGGGGAGCCATGCAATGGATGGTCATATCTTGGTGAATTGGAATCTGGAATTCATGTTCTGCACAAACCCATATTAATACAATGCCCTTTTTTAAAGTTTGTATGCCATGTGTTGTGAAACGAAATTTATTGCAATGGAAAGATTTTTTCCAATGTTCCATTCTAGTTTCTCTGAACTTTTAATATGGTTGATGTGAAAAAGCAGTGAGTGTCAGGTTCTGTTTTAACCAAGGTGTAATAACATAAACAAAATTTTGGAAAGTTTTCAGTGATGATCCTTTGAGCCAAAACAAATTGTTCAAAATTTTCATGAAAAGACATGTTACTGATGATGAATTTTTCACAGTGACCGTCAAGAGCATTCATGTTCATCTATTTCTTAATATTTATGGAATAATGCACTTGTTTCTTCTTAGTGCATAAGTTTGTTCCTTCTACACAGAGGGTGAATGCATAATTATATGGAGAGATTCTAAAGGGACAGGATGTAAGGAAAAGACATCCATAGGATTGCCAAGTAAACATTTGGGCTCTCCATCAAGCCAATGCTGGTTCACATGGTTCATCTAGCCAAAGGACTGCTAATCTTATTTAGCACATAGGATTTGATAAGAGGGAAAATGGAGGTAAGATTCTTGAAAATTTAAGAAAATTAATTTCAAATAGAATGTTGGCAGTATGGGAAGATGAAACAAAATTCATTGCATAATGGAGTAAAACTTGTGTTAATTCTTTCATCACAAAATCCCCAATAACTGGTAGATTACCAGTCGTCATCATCATCGTTAGGAATGGTATCGTTAATCACGTTTTTTTTATTTGACAACTTGCTTATCAAGATAAGAGAAATTGAACACTAAATTAGCATTTGTCAGGGTTTGTATTTTTGCTTTAATGTAAATCCAGTTTTCCAGAATGGCAGGTGTTTCTCTTCAAATTTGTTTATACGTATTATGCTTAAAATATGAAAGTGACTATTTCTGCCAGGTCAAAGTTTGGATGGTGCTACAACACCAATCCAAGGTGTGTTTAATTTCTATAGGAATAACCAAAATAGTTTCATTATTCATGAGAATTCTAGAATATATTACTTCTAACTTTTCTGTTTAGCTCCATATTTATTCAAGCTCTGTAATAGTGGGCTTCTCATTCCATTTATTATTTACATTTTCCCATGTTTCATATTACCATTTTTTCCTTCTTTGGTGCTTCTTATTAGTTTATCACTCTTTCATTTTTCACCATTGTATTGCCACATTGCATTTCCCTCTATTATTACACCTAAAAAGTAAGCTTTTGTACATCTTTTGTTCCCACTTGTGCCCTCCAGTTTGGCATTTAGCTTGGCCTTCTTAATTCTCAAGAGACTCATTACTTTAGTCTTCTTTCTATTAATTTTCATCCTGAACCTCTCAGATTGCTCATGTAAAGTGCTCTACAGCTCTTTGGCTTGAGAACTAACTAGAGCTCATTCCGTTGTAAGCCTGGCCGACTAGATCAGTACTGCTCCACCTTTTATTCCTGAATCCACCTCTTCCCATGTCCCTTTCCATTTCCTTAGAGGTACAGATTAGAGGACAGCCCTGCTTTAGTCCCCTACATAACTGTGGCCATCCATATTCCATGTCAGTTAATCTTATTTGCTAGGCCTAAGCCATATACAGGTTTCTATTAGGTTACCTGTCCTATCAATCTTCACTTTTTTGCAATATTTCAATCAGTTTTGGCCGCTCTACTTCATTAGATGCTTTCTCAAGGTCTGCGAAACATTTAAAAACACCCTGGTCCTATATTCCATTTGATCAATGCTTTCATTATAGCTATTGCATCACGAGTCCCTCTATCTCTCCTAGAGCCACCTAGGTATTCTTCTGTCCTTCTCTCAACTCTTTTATTGATGAGTCTTAGAACTACCTTTCCTGAAATAGGTTCAAAATAATTGCCCTCTAGTCCTCGCATTCTGCTGCTTTCATCTTCTTGGCTATTGGAATTAATTTTGACCTTACAAAATATTACCATCTCCTTCCATCTTTCCCAAATATCCTCCTGTTATATTAGCTTTTTACCCAACTTATCTCTTATAGTAAGAATCTTGTTCCCTGTTCTATTTCCCCTTAAGATTTTTACTTTCCGATATAGTAACCCCATCACTCCCTGCTTCTCTAACGTCTCCATGCATTCAACTTCTTTCTGCCATGCCTTATTTGCCTCTTGCCTCATTATTTTCCTCTCGGTATTTACATCTCCTGTCCTCTGTATGAATGTTTTTTCACTTTCTATGCTCCACCATCTTACTAATCATCCCCTCCATAACCCATGGCTTTTCAATTCTCTTCTGGGTAATTCTGTCTATTATTTTTCCTGCGGCTCTTATTATTCCATCTTTAAGAACTTTAGGCCTTTGTTCCATTGTCCTACTTTGGTTACTCTTGTTACATAAGTATCTGATTCCTGCTACTCTTATTAAAATAAATGAAAAATAATAATTTAGTGTTAAAAATGTATGGTAATAAAAGGCAATAATTTAATTTTTTAAATTGCAATTATATAAAGGGCTACTCATATAAAAGATAAGGAATTCCTTATTTTCTTACAAATAAATTATTTTAATATGCATAGATATCGCTGGCATCAGAATAGTTCCTTATCTTTGTTTGGCCCATATGATACAGACTAATTTTAATGTAATTGTCAAGTAATTGAGGTGGGATGTGATATTGTAAATATGAGTTATGAAATGAATTACTGGTTAGAAAGATTTAATTCAGGTTACAAGGTGTTTTGTAGGAATGGGTAGAGATTTGGGTAGTGAATTTAGATATAGAAGGGGAATGTGATTTAGGTTTGGATAGCCTAGGTCCAGGAATCTTGGATAGTGAGATAGGATCTATGGGAAATTAATACTAAAAATATTTAAAAATCAGATGAAATACATAGAATATCATAGGACACCTAGGTGAAGAACAGATTAGGTTTAGGAAGGGGATGGCATGATTCACTAGATTTAATGAGAGCATTCATATAAATAAAAATACAATATAGTTACGATTAATTTACTTCATGGATTTTGAGAATACATTTCAGAGAGTAGAATTCACAATATATTCACCCATGCTAGTTGACCCAAATTTTGTTTGGTTTTTATAGGATAGATTATAGTTCACCCTTTTCTAAGTCCTATTGCAAACAAAAAATTGGCACATTCAGGGTCAGGGAGGTCATGAAATTTTTTTGTGTCATTATGAGTTCCCATTCCATTTTCATACAGCAGACTCCACTTCAATTTTGGGAATAGTTGATTTTCCAAACTCAATATCTCAGTTAGAATATTGCAAGGTAACATTAATATAGACATACAAAGTATATTGGACACTTCACTACATGAGGAACATAATCGAATAAATTAGGACATGACAATAAGTGTATTCAATAAAAACAAAAGATAAGTGGGATAGGACTAAATCCCATATGAATATATGGGATTTAGTGCTATATTTTTTTCAATAAATTGGATGGGCATTAATTGGAGAGTAATAATCATGAAGAAGGAAAGATGGGTAGAGAAAATGTGCTTCATATATGGTTTGGGAGATGAGGAAGTTTTAAGGCCTTGATAGAATATTATGCAAAGTAAGGAAAAGAATATGTATTATTGACCTCAAGAAGACAAATTAAAATGAGTTATTGAAGTGAAAAACAACATTTTACTGAATTTAAGGACTTATGAAAGTTCTTAGGAGTGATGACCTAATATTTTTCAGACTTGATTCAAACCACTCTCAGTCTTTTAGACTCCTTGTAGAAACAATTGAGGTCATGTTTAACCCTTTTTGAGTCAATCCCCATTACCTGGTACAAACATGCAAACATACCAGGATGAATTTGTTCTATCATAGAAATTTATATGACACATAAGATCAGTGTTGAAGCCATTTGTTTTACGTACACTAAAAACTTACAGGATAAGTAAAACAAATTGTGTATGTTGTGTTCTCTCCTATAAGTTTAGAAAATAATTATTTATTAAAATAACACGATCAAGAGATTGGCCTGCTTGATCTATAAGAATTAATGTCAGGATAGTGAGTGATGAAGATTTCTTAGTGTTTTTGGATGTTGTGATTAGTAGGTCATCATTGTGTTTTGAATATTAAGGTTTTCATGGGCCCATTAGCTACCAGTGTTTTTCCACACTAAGATACTCATTTTTTTTCCTCTTTAACAGAAACAGAACCCACGAATTTGACCTGCATTACACCTAGCATGGTCTTCCAGATCCCAGCTTGCTGTACAGACTTCCACTCTGCAATCTCTGACAGCTCTGTTGTTGTGGTAGTGGATTGGATTGGAGCAGGATAAATAAAATCATACTCGTCTAGCTTTGGTAAGTTTATCAAAAGCCTAATTTCTAGAAATTCTTCTTTGCTAAGGACTGATATAATTAGGTTATAGCTGTTGGTACTCGACAAGAAGAAATGATTTGTATCATGCAGAGTTATTGAGATTAAAATATAGGATTAGCATAGTAAGTTGGCAGGAAAATAATTAATTTTTGGAATGAAGGCAGTGTATATATATTCATCATCATCAGTACTTCAATCCGAAGATTGGTTGACTGCAGCCCTCCATCCTTTCCTATTCTCTCTTACTCCTTTGTAGGTCTTCCTTCTAACGTCTCTAATAATTTGCCCTATATATTTGTCCCTCTGCCTTCCTCGAGGGGCCCTCCCCT
>WURS02000013.1:9340527-9366680 GCA_011762765.2 Rhinocypha anisoptera | reverse complement strand
ATTTGCCATTCCACAAATTTCCCGAACATGTTTTCCCCATGAAAGATCTTTCGTTATCGTTACGCCTAAATATTTCGTACAGTCTACGTTGGTTAAAATTGTTATGCTGACGTTGCAAAAGTTTTACGGTGTACTGGCCTTCCTCCAAAAGTTCATCGTCACGCACTTTTTCAAATTTAAGTTTGTCTTGAGACGGTCTTCTATCCTCTCTATTTCCCAGAATTTCCATTTTGGTTCCTTTCAACTGATTCTTCCCCATCGGTCATATGCTGCTACTAAGTTGTCCAGCCATTATTTCTCTTCTACCCTCTAGCGATTTGGTTCGGCTTAAAATATGCCACAATTGTCCCCTCTCTAAAATAAATGCCCTTTTAAGATGTTGGCCGTCATCGATATCTAAAAGATTATCTCTACGGCTGTTCTGTCATCCTTTAGGGCTTCGTATATACCATCTAAGTGAAGATGAAGATTCTTCTTTGAAATTAAATCGTTTGAAATATTGGAGAGGAGTAAAGAGAGTTAATATCATTTTTATGGCGCGCGCGCCTAGGTTATTAGCGCCACTTACATGGTCTCGTCAATATCTTATATTGCTTAATATTTCTCTAGACTCCGGTTTTAACCTGTTTCCATTGAATTTAACTTTAATAAAATTACGACTGTAAATAAATAATAATTACGTGAACTAGGACATTCATAAAGCATTAAAATATCCAGTGGCTAAAAAAAAGTCCAACACCCGATCTATTACGAGGAAATCATTCTGCAAAGCGACGTGGATACCCTTAGGTATTCTCAATTGCTGTCGTTCGTTTCCAGGTATCTACACTATGTAGGAGAAAATTGAGCAGAGTTTCAGCATATAAGGGGTAATAAAAAATGTGAGACAATTGAGTACAGTTGGTTTGCATGTGGCATGTAGCATAAACGTGTCGCTCGTTCAGTGTAACCATGCCTATCAATTGAAGAACAGCAACGTGGACCATGTATGTGAGAGACGTGGCGACTAAGCTCCTTAAATGTCCACTAACACGGAGTGCCAAAAATAATATACGTATTTGGGGGCCAGCTGGTTTTCCCACAGCATCATAAATTATAAAAAACTGATATGAGGGATTGTATCTTTATACTTACGGTTAATGCGAAAAAGAATTGAAATTCATTATTATTCACCGGGTGATTGCGAGCTGTATGCGTTTCTTAGGTTGTAATTACTTCAATAAAGTTATAATGTAATATCAAAGTAAACAAACAGATTACGATCACATAACTCCTTGATTTCAAAATGAAAAATCGATTATTTACTGAAAGGATATCAGGTATCGACTATATTCTTAGTTTCCACAACAGAATGGGGAACGTCCTAAAGACAATCCGACATGTCGTCGCTTTAATTTTTTCAGCTGATTTTAATTTTTCACGTTATAATGGAACGGAATCAATCGCTTTCTATTCGTTCCTTGTGAATCTGTACCGTTCTTGAAAGCCTTTGGTATTTTGCGTTATCGGTGTTCAGCATTTCGATAATTTGTATTCAAGTCATAATGTACATTGTACACTTCTGTTATGTATGAATAAAATCAGTGACTTATTCCGTGCAATTTCTTCAACAGATACCGTATCTCAGTTCTTTTACAATGCCCTTCAGTTGAGAAATCTGAGGTGTCAAGTAGAATTCTATTTACCATTTTTTTTCTTCTTAAGCTTTTCCTTTAATTTTTAGTTCACTTTTTAAATTGGTTTTGACACATTTTCACGGTTGAATATTCTTTCTTACGCCAACCATTTAGGAAAATTAGTATTAGACAACGTAACATCCATGCCCTGGGCGGGATTCTAACCCGCGAGTTTTACTTTTATGGATCGTTGCCTTTTCATTGAAATTACTTCGAATATAGGGAGAGTCTTTGAACTTATCTAACATCATTTTACAAGTTTGCTCACCGGGCTGCCGCCTATTTCTCCGGTTGGGTCGAAGGGTTCTGTAGCTAAGTACTTAAAGCAAAAAATTATTAACCTTTAGATAGAAGTTTTTTGCGTGTAATTTCCAAGTGCAGTCTTTGTTGACAAATGAAATTGTTTAGGGAAGGGAAGGTTGAAGAGAAGAACCAGAAGCCACTGTTAGCGTGTTGTAAAAACATTGAGTTTTTCGCAGTTTTAAGTTCCATTTCACCGATGGTGTGAATGCAGGAGACATTCTCCGGAAGAGGCTAGCCTGAGAAGAGGACCGGAAAAATCACCGAAATGTTCCCATGCAATTCCTTCGCTACCGAACCTGGCAATTTTGCTGTCATCATTTTTTTTTCGGGGTCGAGTTTTCCTTGTGGGACTGATGGAGATTTCAAATAAGTTTTTTTTTATATTTAACCCTCCCTGTTGAGTAGCGCCTTCTGTCACGAGAGGGTCTGTATTTTAACCATACCGCCAGCCAGCCGTTTTGTGGTCCTTGAAAGGGGCGAGAGTAATGGGAAGGTTATTATGGGAACAACGTCTGGTTCCATTGAAAAAAACCTCGGTTCACATAATTCGGGTTGTGGCTTACATTTGTTTCAAACTTCTGCTTTAAGCGACTCGCATCCTGAGTAACTCATCACGGTGAATTTTGCCGATGGGGAGACCGATCAAGTGAGTATATTCCATGTTTCCTCTCCGTATTTTACCCCGCTTCTCTTCCAGAAAATTCCCGGCGGTTGCATGACGTGATAGTTAGTATATATAAATAAGTTTTTGAACAGACTAATTAGAAAGTTTTGAGCCAATCAACTTTTATTAGGTTTCTTTTGATTTAATGTTTGCGCAGCGTTTCTAACGTCCCGTCGCTTACAGGCTGCGATATTTGTCGTGAAATTTTTGTGAAGATTGCTTTCCTTGAAGCTCGTTAAAGACCTCACTTTAACTCATTTAACATTACACAAAACAGAGAGGTATTGAATGTTCGAGGAGGCCATCGACATTAACTGACACTGTCGGGAAAATTAAATGACTACATTTGAGTATCGATCGCTCCAGAAAATGTGTGGGCGAACCCTATACTTCTGCGAAACAGATCACTGGTTCTCCATCATGACAGTTCTCTCGAGGACAGACTTAAAAGCAAACACACAAGCGCACATCAACATCGCTGGTATGGGAGAGGTTGCCAATAATAGCGAGACGATGGGAGAACAGGTAAACTTAACAGTGCAGAGAGCAGTCAGCCCACCCCCTACGCCATCCGGACAAAGAAGGCATGCCATCTGGCGTCGGCAGCACATTATCCAACACCCACGCATCCCCAGACTTTCCAGTGCTCCGTCTTTTCCCCTCCCTATCTGTTACCCCTTTCCCCTCCCACTTCTCCTCGGCCCGTCCCTTGCAACTAACCCAAATGGAGAGGGCACGGTCACTGGAATTCCACCTCCCTTCTCAAAACGACTTTTTTTGATATCGCCCATCGAAATCCCCAAGCTCGTAGACGCCACCGAAACGCATGAATTACACGCACCTATAAAACAGGCATAGTGTCTTAATCCACATCAGACAGGAAAATGTCCGCTCCTACAAGTCCTGGGCAAATTATTGTGCAGTATCCATCGCTTGCCTCGATCATCGATGAAAACTACCCTGTGGCGAAGAAGCCGAAAGGTAAAGGTGGAGATCGGGTGGATTATAGGATCCACGACATTGCATCTACAACTACAAAATACCCTGTAAGACGACACAAGGGCGTGTGGCAGGGGGTGAGCCACCACCATACATTCACATGCACTCTCAATGCAATTGATACAAGTCATGCATTACGCATAAACTGAAGAAATTATCATGCAATACCTAATACGAAAACTAGAAATCATGCTGTACAATGTCAGACCGCTCAAAACAAGAATGGGTAACAACTAAAATATGTCCTTACAAAGTGCAAGGTTAAGACGAGGAACTACAGTTTAAATACAAGCAAGAAAATATACATATCGTATATACACTAACTACCATGATTACTAAATCCGGACATGTGTTTATATTTATTGTGATCTCTAATTGTGCGAAGAAAAAATGACATTTTATATCCATCTGTTCGGCATCATAACTCTCTGATTTTATGAACGTGATCTAATCTACCGTAGTATGTCGGTGCCTATAATATATTTCTTTTTTTCTATCACTAGAAGAGGTGCGAAATGACCATATCCGTCGAAGCACCCCATCAACAACCCATATATAAGGTATACATTGTATAAATAATAAATATTCAAAATATTTACCATTAATACTTTATGTCACACAGTGTACATTAGGTTCTGTAACACATGTTCCATTAAGTGGCAGCTAGCAGAGGAATCACGTGAATGACATATTGCTTTCTCGAGAAAGAGATATTTACCAAAGAGTTGGAGAAAACTGTCGAGCGTGAGATCAATGTGATCCCAACTTTTTTGGGGATTATTATATTGGTAAATTAATAGTTTTATTTATTGAACTAGAAAATGGAAACAAGCGTGTTCACAGGAATGACGTACATCAGCTAAGAATTAATTAGAAATATCGTCAAGGATCGGGAAAGGGCAAGAAAATAAAAATTTTGAAATAACAATTATGATGGGCTACCTAATTTATGCTAACTCAATTTATGAACGACACCACTAGTAAACACCCGCGTATTACAAACGGAAACGCGATATCTACGGCAATCCATACTGTTCATTCATCACAATAGTTACGAAGAGAAGAGTAAGAATGAATGTATGTACACTGACACACTGCCCTTTGCAACAACCATAAAACTATAACTACAGGAAAAGGATATCTAAAATGTCAATAAAATCTATACATTACCTCCGAGAGAAACGTTTGCGCTGCTTTCTGTGCCCCGACATGGAGAAGGTACTCATAAACATAGAGTGCTAACCTGAAAATGCAAAACATGAAAATTAAGTCGATTCATAATAATAAAGCAATAGTGTTACTGTAAATGACACGAACTTTTATAAACAAATGGTACATGACATATAAAAACTTTTGTGTTCAGGCAATGAAAATCAACACCATGATGTCTTTATGTTTTATAATTGAAGCACTATCTAGAAAAAAATCACGTACTTGGGTGGTAGTTTCAAAATAACAGAGAAAAGAGCTGGAAAATATTGTAATAAGGTTGGCTGATAGGCAATATTGATAAAATGGAAAAATGCATTAATTTGTTTATAAATAAATAAATTGCATGAGATCCCTAATAAAGTTCACTGTGGAGGCCGTCACTTGGTGGAATTCCATGATAGAGTGATGGTTTTTTAAAAAACCATCACTCTATCCCTAATAAAATTGGAAATTTATATTAAAATTCGCAGGCAATTTCCAAATAGAACTATAATAGTTTAGTAGCTTTAAACCAGTTGCTCTTAGAAACACAAGCCATAAAAACTGTCCAAATACGAGAGGCAACAGAAAACCCAAAAAAGATCAACTATAAAAATGCTGTGATACAATTTTCAGTGCATTTTCATTATGTAATTCGGGACGAAATTACTGAGGGATCTTACGCATGTCATCTCTTGTACCGCGGATGGAATACGTTTTCGACTGATGGGAACTCATCTGCTCCCACCGAGTCGACGGGTTCATTAGAAATATAGAGTTCATTAGAAATATAGGGTGGAACAGTACTACATCTTTGTGTATTAAAAATATAGGGTTCTGTTCAAATATTTCATATTAACTGCACCATCAAGTATTATAGTATAAACTAATGTAAACAATAAAACATTACGTATAACATTAAACAAATTCCTCATTTCACAATAAACAAACATTAATGGTATCATGTACAAAAGTAGAAAATTCAAAATAATAACAGTAACATAATAATAACGACAATGTAATAATAGCAATTTATAATATATTCCATACCAATTGATTCGAAGAAATATCAGTTAATAATCGCGACAGTAGTAATTTTATAGGAGTAATGTATAAGCAAATATTATAATGTGATGGTAAGTGGTACAGAAGATGTAGGCAAATAAATCTATGATTAATAATCATTGGAATAACACGATAGTGCTAAACTAAAATATACTCCACCATAAAGAATAACTAAAATGACACGCATGATATAATTACGGCCTGAATTTACACGTTATCACTAGGTAAACAACGTAGTCAACTTGACCGAACACAAAATTTAGTAATAAATTAAACACAAAATAGTGAAAGAGCTTTAATATGATAGAGAAAACGGTATTCATTTACATGTCTTGCAGAGTCAACATTTAATTTATTTTTCGACTATTTCGCTCAGACTCCAATTTCTAAACTACCTATATGACCAATTTTATGGAATGACGCAGCTAATGTTAATTACTCCAGCGAAATTCAACCATATATATTTTATGGCATAGGGATGTGATTAAAAACAACGTTAGAATACTTAAGGTGAATCAGAAACTGGATGTTTTATAATTACATACGACAACACAATGATGCATCCAATGAAATTCGTTTGAATGCGGCCGGGAAAGACGAGAATCTTAATTCATGAGAAAGAATTTTTAAATCAGTGGAAGACTCCACTGTAATTTGCAGTGCATCATGATGGTTTGAGGTGGACTAAAACATAAAAAATGTATTCGAAATAAATTATTTTCAAATTGATACAAGGAGCCGGAAGTTACAATCCAGAACAATGGAAAATTGCGCGCGTTCCTCAAAATCAAAAAGACGAACGTCCGTTTGCAAATGTGATTCAGATTAATTTTCACTGCCTCAAAAAAAAAAATACACTGCATTCACGAAGAATAAACACAAAATGCACTAATGAGTGTATATTTCGTATTCACTGGTACGAACCGAGACGTATCTTCCAACAAGTGATATACATAGCAACTTTGTTTTTTATTTCTTGAAGTTTCATTTGGAATAATCTAATTCTTTTATTATCATTTAAAGCCAGCTGCACCGAGTTCAACATCTGTGGGGTCTGGTGGGCGATCACCATCGAAAACTGTTGCCCCTCGGACAGCTAGTAGCGGTACAGTGAGACAAAGGTTAGAAAAATTTAGAAAGTATATAGACTTTCAGTGAGTTACGGCTATTATCATGGTAACATGAATTATTTTCTTTTCAGAAAAACTGCTCCGACGACATCTGCTCGCTCACGAGCAACGGGAACTGGCAGCGGGGGGATGTGGAGATTTTATACAGATGATTCCCCAGGAATAAAAGTGTAATCAGACTTCCCCTCCATTTTATTAGTTTTTATTTTGGTTTAAGATATATACGTTTAATCTTATATGCCGATGAGAGTCATAAATATGCTACTTTTAAAGTTAAAACTTGTTCAGTCTCTCGGTCTTTGAATTGATTTTTTAAAGAGTTCATTTCTATTTTCCCCTCGGAGATATCTTTTGGGATTTAAAGAACGGGCACAGGACAAGCTAGTCCCTGGGACTTAGCTGAAGGAGTACCTTAAGTTATTATGGGATGGACTAGGGATCCTTCCATCGGGTATCCCATGGTCATCAAACAACAATTAAAGAAATAATATATTACGTTCTTGAGTAAATTAAGCGTTAAATGTAGTGACGTGGATAATTTACATAGTGCACTCCAAGCTAAGCCGAAAGCGCTGAGGGGAGATATTTATTTAAGGGATATGAAAAAATGTTCAATGGTACTCTGTATGAACTTGAAATGGAATCGCTTTCAGAAGGTAGATTAGCAAGTAGTTTTATCATGTTGGGCAAATTTCAGTTGTATTCTACGGCTATGCGAACGATGTATTTCAAAATTCCGAGTTTTTAAGGTGATTAGATCACAGAAAAAAGTAGGGAATATATTGCAGAACTAAGATATTTAAGATTTCTTTCTTTCAGCGGCCCGTTAAAGGTATAACGGCAGTCCTCTAATGCTAAATTAAATTAGAAAATATTAGGGTGTCTGTTGCGGTATCACTATTTACTATGAAGGGATGTATACATGTGGGGAGTAGAAATAATCAAATGTGCAGTTGTTTAAACATTTTTATTCATGTATATACGTATCTTTTACGAAGTAAAGCCTGACGTTTAGAATTTTATTTTTCTTAAGTTGCATTTCGTTGATCAGGACAGTCTCCTAAGAAAACTAGAGATTGCCCGATGTCAGACTTATGCTATTAGGTTAAGATGCAAAAGTTTTCTCCAGACAGAAAAATGTGTATAATGTCAGAGTAACACAATAGATCTTCGAGTGGTACGTTAAAACAAGTGTCTAGAATTGTTCAAGTAGCATGATGTTTCTAGCATTTCCATTTCTAAATGTGTTTAATTCTAGATACCTTAAAGATCATTACTAATTAAGATCAAACATTTTTTGCTTTCGCACACTCCTTTGATGGCGATTCTTCCCATTACTATGACAGCACATGGATGATAAAGAATATGGTAGTAATCCCCTCGTAAAGTAAAATTTTCTTGGTAGTGGTGTATTTCTGAAAATTTGTGACTTTGTCAGGATCATGGATGTCTACCTTTACTGTCGCTATCTTTTCCTCCCTCTAGTTTTGAAAATTGCCAAGTTGCTACATACTTATTCTGTATAAAATTATTTTATTGTTGTGTTATCTTCAACACTAGTGGTGTGTTTAAGGCAAAAAACATTTGTTTCCCCATGCCATTTCTGTTGGTGTGAGTGTACTAATTAGCCCTAATGTTTTTTTAACATGATTAAATGAGACACAACTTTGAAAATTCCACATATATTTTTTCTATACGACCCGGGTTTCGTCACAATGCAACATCATTAGGCTAATTAGCCCTAATGTTTTTTTAACATATAGGCCATCTTTCATAAATATACAGGATAGGCAATAAATATATTAATGTGAGTGTAATGTCGACTTGATGTCATTTTGACAACCGAGTGCATAGTTCAGCCCTTTGTGTTTATGATTGATGTTCTTTTTTTTTACAGAGGACCTGTCCCTGTTCTGGTGATGTCCCTCTTATTCATTGCATCTGTCTTCATGCTTCACATTTGGGGAAAATACAATCGTTCATAAAGTTTATATGTATACTAAATTAAATATATTGTTTTCAATTGAATACAAGCTAATTTTCCTGAAAAAAACTATGAGTGTTCTATAATCATTCCATTTATTGATATTCGCCAATCAGGATTTTTAACAGCTCTTGACTAAGAGATCATTTTAAATGGATTTATATAATTACATGTAAAACTTCCATTTGTAATTAAAAGTTTTTGTTGATCATTTCTATATAGTTTTTTGACATTTTCACAGAGGCTTTCACTACTGGATAGAACACTTTCCTGGTCATGATAAAGGAGAGAGAGATTCAGTTCTAATGTTATTAGGGAAATAGAGGTTCACCCAAGAGGAAATGAGTGTGTATGTCTATGCAGAATTGGAGATCATCTACCGAGCAGTTTTCACCCTTTTGAGAAATCATACAGTTCCTGGATGTCGCAGATTTCATACTGTAGTGACCATGAAAACACTTGATTTTTCCAGATGAAAAAAACCAAGTGTTTTCATCTTCATTATGAATCGCTTCCACAAAGTAGCACCTGAAAATACCCAATTCGTACTGTAGTGTGGGAACACATCTTTGAACAACGGGTCCATTCATCAGCTCAAGAAAAAATGAGCCATTTTGAACAAAAAATCTTCAGATATTGACCAAATTTGGCCAGATGTGGATCCTCTACCAAATGACATTGGTAATGGAATCCCACAACATGGTTCCATGTTACCTGATACCCAATCTGTGAACATTGGTTATACTCTGATCAAGTTATCTTTGGGACTGTCCCTTCAAGAAAACTCGAGCTCTTCAACAATCCCCACAGCAAAAGGGTGGTGGCGTGCATGTGGGGGAGGGGGATTAAACTCGCATTCACAATTCTCTCTGTAATAGAGGCCAGGGTTTATCATATCATGAACATTGATTGCCTCTAAAGAAGTGGTTTCTCCATTTTTCTCGTACATAAAAACCTCCATGGTTTAAAGTGCCAAAGGGAAGAGGAGATAATTTGAATTAAAAAATATTATATTGGCCTAAAAATGTTGGTGTTTTACTCTCCAACCTTTGAAAATCAGTCTCGTTGTATTCTAACACTCCGAACTTTGATATCATTAAATGCTTCTCAGGTGATCTATCTGTTAACACTACTTTGTAAGTTACATAGGTGCTCCCATTGAAATGCACCACTTATACTACTATAAAAGTCTTGAGTTTGCAAAAAATCGTCTTTAATTTTTAGCAACTTGTTCGACACATATGTTCTCCTGCTAGAGTTTTCAAAATGTATGTTAGCTTGGAGCAGGGATGGTGGACCTTTTGGCAATTGAGTGCCAAAGTTAGACAGTAAAGGGTAAACTACTCTTGCCTTTTATTGACTGAGATAGATATATAAATTATTTTTTCTATAATCTTATTTTATATGCCTATAAGAGGCATGAGATACTTTAAGAAATGGTTTTCATCATCACTTTGTGGAACTGCTTCATGACCCCAACAAACAAGACACCGTATATTCCACAACACTTGTGAGTCATTAAATTATTTTATGTAGGAATAGATTTTGTTTCTTGGAGTAATGTTTTCTTTTATAATTGATAAATATGTATTATTTATTATTAAGTTTAAATATTCTTCTAAAGTGCCTAGCAAAGATAATGTAATATCATAGAAAATCTCTTAGTCATCAATTGCATTTTTATATGGTGTAGAATAATGTGGCATTGTAATAAAACCATAATTTATAGGAAGACAAGAAAATATATGTGAAACCACATTAATAACAAACTTTAGCCACCAGATTTGCAACTCAGTCGGATCAATTTTCATTTATTATTTTCAACCCTGTGTGATCTGAACTACTTGGGATTGTATTTGGGGCAAATAAAGTACATATTATTTCATGGCAGCCACAAAGGAAAAAAAATTTCAAATTATGGAGGTGTCAATATATACTTTTGCCTAATAAAGTAAATACAGGTTGGTAAATGCACTTGGCAACGAGGAAAATAAGTTAATTGCACAAAGGTCAATGTGCATTTAAGCATTCTGCAGGTTAAGCTCACCCCCTTCACTTTTATTGGCTCAAAAAAAGTCACGCTAGGACGCTTTCTTTCCATCCTCCCGCTCAGTCCCAAAGATATTTGGAACAGATAATAACATCCAGACACAGTTACTCTTAATGTAACACTTGGCATCATCAAACCATTTTAACAATCTAAGAACTTCAGCATATGGGCTTGAGAATGACAAAAATTTATTAAAGGTTGCTAATTTGTACATATACTTTATTTTCCTATTTGTTAAACCTCTTAGGTAATTCACATTGATAAATATCTATACAAGTATAAATAAATTTACAAAAATAGTTTCTTGTAATATAAAATTTCAAGTTTTATAATCCTCTATAAGAAAGCCTTTTGAACTGGACATGTAGGTCACCTTTCAACACTCTGTTTTGAATCAAAACAAACTCATTATATACACTACATTTTGATACAAGTTAAAATCTTTGAAGTTTCTAATAGATGGCTCACTTGGATCTGCATAACTACCTCAATACTCATTTACAAGCAGTAAGTACATCTTGAAAAATGTAGGGAAACATGATCATCCTAAGGCTTAACAAAATGTAGAAATTATAATAAAACAGTTAAAATGTAATAAAAATTACTGCTAGGTGGAAAATTGAAGTGAATTCTACAGAGAGCAAAACATAATGTAAATGGAATGAATTGCAACTGTGCCATGCTGTAAGTTTTCAACTTACCTTAGAATACTGCAGTAACAAACAAAATATTATCACGAATGTGAATTTGTTCATTGAATTTTACACTGATATTTATAATACAAAAGGATAAAACAATTTGGTTTGGGTAATATCAATAATACAATGGTAAGTATATACATAAATCTATAGGAGATTCAGTGCAGTGTAAGTCAATCTACCCTGTGACAATTGCTCAGGTCCCCAGTGGTGACAATGTATAATAGAATTTGTCAACATTTCAACAGCATAATCAAAACCTCATGCTAAAAGAATTCCAGCCACTGTAAAGCTGAATCTTGGAGGAAAATACCCACACGAGGCAACTCACAATGTATGCAACTTTGAGGCCACTAAAATTAACCAAAGTTCTCAAGAAGAAGTTGCAAAGTCCGTTCTAAAGATAAAATATCAATTAATCATCCTTTCATGGGTTTTCACTTACATGATAAGCTTTCTTGATTCTACCCAAGAAACTCTTCATAGTGATCATATTCCTCCACTTAACAAAAAAAATACTTCACTTTTTAGTCAAACACTTATCAAAATGCCACAATACTAAAAAAACAATGTATTCTTTAAAAATACTCTTATTCCTGTTGGCTAAAAAGGATCACCATGTCTTCATTAAACAATTTAAAAAAACCAACTTTCCTAAAAGTTGATTTTTATAACCATACAGAACAAAAAGGATTGGGATCCGAATCAAATCACCAATCTGTATCTCACAGAGATAAATTCATCTAAAATTCACTGTTTTTAATTTAAACATAGTTAATTCCCCAAATGGCGACATTTGGAATCTCGTGCAGGAGAATAATTAGATAAGTTTTCCGTTTTTAATGAAGATATTTTTTTTTCTAATTCTCTAGTTTGAACACAGGGGAGTCTCGGTTGCAGATTTCTTAACAACTACCCTACAGAGTAACCCTATCATTTACTTTTCTCTCTTTCACACATACTTGCCGTGCTCACCAGCAGCTTAGATTGCATGCAGTGGTCCACTCCATAGCAAAACAGTGAATGTTTTGTGTGAAGAATGGATTTGATTTATTGCTCCCCACAAATTAAAATGAAATGTATGATTTAAAAATTCCTGTTCCCCCACATCAGATCACCTGTTTCCCCCGCATCACTGCTACATTCTAAAATGTTGGCAGCAAAGCAGGGAAACGAGAATTCAAACTGATTTTTTGTCCCTGCAGTATTTTTTAATGGCATTCAACCACTAGATGCCATGTTTATAGCACCAAACGTCGAATGACATAGGCAGAACTAAGTTCATACCTGACTTTGAATCACTCTGAAAAGGAGTCCACATTTTCATTGATTGCTAAGTTTGACTGATCAGCTTCTGACTGTATAGCCATTTTGCTTTCCTCTTCGTCCGATGAACTCCCCTCCGAACCAGCCGTATTATGAAGCATGTCCTGTGAGATATAATGGAAATTGGAAATTAGATGACGGACGTGAAATCATCATGGTGAAACTATCTATGCCACGGCGGACACACGACATATGTGGGTGGTTTGAAAACTATGACTGCTCAAAAAGATATACCAGAATTTTCAAATAGAGGTTAATTGAGGAAACTGGGTAACTACAAAGATGATAAGTATGTACTCGGTGAGCAGTAAGTACATAGTTTCAATCTTTGAAAAATAAAAAAATTATAAATAACTACTGATGTAAATAGTTTTTACTTTCGCAGAGCTTTCAAATTACTCATGCATTGTGAAAAGTTATTAGTTAGAACACAAATACGATACTCCTAATTTATCACTGAGTAACTCAACCTTACCAGCTTAAACAATGCAGTAGACTGCCCTTCTATCACACAAATCTTTGGCCTTCATACCTTTAAATTCACCCTTTCCACTAACTTCCATTTCAGTTTTCCGGTGTCATCAAATACAATAACTTCTACTTATATGGGAAGCACGGTAAGAGGCAGTGAAGGTTAATTTACTTAAAAATCTGAACTGTGGCTATTGGAATTGATGAGGTGGTTGATACTGAGGTGGATACATATTTTGAATATTTAGCATTTATGACATCCTTACAACAGCATGAATAACATTTATGAGTAACCTTATTTAACTTCTCTCCTGATAGGCTGATATTTAACCAATAAAAATGGATTTTTAATATCATTAAGAGAAAACTTTATTCTTAACTTGCTCAATGTTTGATTGTGAAATTTGATGGAAAATGTATATTTCACTTCAATACCAACATTTAAAAATAAGGAATGCAACCCATCTCTCATGAAAACCATACGAAAGACTAATAAACAATGCAAAATAAGGAAACAGGAATTAAGTTTTAGAAAATGGACCCAAAGA
Source organism: Rhinocypha anisoptera (assembly GCA_011762765.2). Classification (NCBI taxonomy): domain Eukaryota; kingdom Metazoa; phylum Arthropoda; class Insecta; order Odonata; family Chlorocyphidae; genus Rhinocypha; species Rhinocypha anisoptera. Next base: position 9,352,575 of record WURS02000013.1, on the reverse strand, counting down.
CTATCTAATTGTAGGACAGTGGAATTATTCACAAAAATTCTGTTTTATTGCCAAAAAATATAAGCAAAGAGATTGCATATTGTTGGGTCTTTAATAAGGCATCTCCCTGATTTAATTTAATAAATTTTCAATAATTGCTTCTGATTATTGTATCATTATTTCATTTCAGAAAGTGGCCCAACCACGGGCAGAATGTCTTTTGGGACACCTAGCCCCCCAATCAAGAAAAATTTATATATATTGGGAGCAATAGATTATTAAAATAATATACATATATGTCAACAATTACTCATGGCATCACTTATTGTTTAGCACAACATAAGAAGGTAGAAGGGTCTCTCTCTATGCATTAAATATAAGACATGTCAAATTGCACATTGCAAGATATGTCAAACAGCAACAAAAATTTTTGTCCTCTATTGCAGTATCATATTACCTTTATTATACATTTTTGTAATACCATATTTACCTGAAAATAAGACAAGGATTTTTTCCAAATTTAGCCTCAGGAAAATGAGAAGTAAACTTATAATTTGGAAAATAAGCTAATTAAACATTTGTTATACATCTTTGTAATACCATATTTACCCAAAATAAGACTAGGATTTTTTTCTAAATTTAGCCTCAGAAAAATGTGGGGTCATCTTTTAATTGGGTAAATACAGTATTCCAATGTAGCCACTCCTCTGTAAATGGCCCATCAAATTAATAATTGGCAAACCATACTTCTGAAAAATTTTAATTCATACTGCTAACAGTTTCCTTTATTTTTACGCTTAGTTATATTAACTAGTTTTTACTTTGAAATGAAAAATTGGATAAACTACAAATAAATCATAATTAAAATTGTTAACTAAAACTGAAGAACCCTTTTTTCTTCCTATATGTTCTAATTCAAATTTCTTCACAGCACTAATAATGTTGCTGATAAACATATCAATCTTCCTGATAATTTGATAAGTTACTTATCAACCAATTCATTTTCAAAGAAAGGATATCTTAATTTTACATCTCATTCCCTGGCCTGAGATGCAGTGCTAAGAATTTCTCCCATGATACAAAACACCCATGCAACATTTTAATCTTTTTTTAAAGGGTCAACATTTTAGCACTGACAGAGATACTACCATTTTCATACTCTGGGATATATTACATATTACTACAATTTCTGTATCATTATTTTGCATGCACTCGATATTTTGACATTATTACACTCATTGTTTAAATTTCACATACATCCATTGTGATTAAATAAAAATTTTTCGTTACTCAAAGATTTAGATTGTTAATCTAAGTGAAACATTTTACACAATATGTTGTGATAGTAGACAGTGTGACAGTATGGTATGTGTACTGGAAACTTGCATAATTTTTTCAGAATAGTAACTCTTATTAGGAGATTATTAATTGAACAGATGGTACAAAACACATTTTAGAATTAATTATACTTGCCATCTTTCCACGCTTCTGATGGATTCGAATATGTTTAGAGAGGTGGTCACTTCTCATGAATCTTTTTGAGCATTCTGTACACTGGAACCTCTTTTCTCCTGTATGCGTTCTTCGATGACGCTACAGCAATAAAACATAAACATAAGAATATTTTTTTTAATGTTCACCTTTGGTTAGTTATACTGGATGTTAATATGTCAATGATACAATTATTGTCATTCTGACTACAGTATGTGGCAATCCTCTGTCTATTTTTAGAGATATAGATAATTATAGAATTACAATATATGTGACACCTGTAAAAAGCATGAGTGAAAACCCGAAGGCCTATTTGGAAAATTAAAAGTTCTATCATAGAACTGCCTCACCAAGCATTGGTATTATTACAAAATATTCGGAAGATTCTTTGTCAACAAATATGACTTTTAAAAAAATGGATTTCTCTTAATAGAATTGGTTTAAAAATAACTACCATATTAAATCAGAGGAAAGAGATTGAATTAGATTTACCAACTTTGTTTTGATCTCCAAAATCTTTTAAAGAGATTCATAGCAGGCTCATTGTGTAGAACTAGCAATTAATTATTTCAATTTTAGGAAATAACCTCTTGATGAATATTATCTGTATGAATCTGTGTAAAGCAGGGATTTACTGCATCAGATAAAATGATTAAAACACTTTTAAAACTAAAATAGCAAAAGAATACGCATATGACCAGGAGAATGAAATTAATTAATACTCTAAATCTATAACATTATTGAAGGACACTGAAAGTGAGAGCATGGGGAAAATAAAATTGAGGAAGAAAAAAAAACTAAAAATGAAAAGGAAAGGTATTACATATAATACTTCCCTACCTTATCTTCATTTCCCTTCTAAAGTTCCCGGGTTTTAATTTATTTCAATTAAAAAAAAAACTTTGAGTTATAATTCTTAGGGGTGTGAAGCATAACCACTAAATTAAACTTCAGACTGAGGTAGTTCAAACGGAAAGTTCCTCATTCAAACAAAATTAATTATATGAAATCATAGAATACTGAAGCAGAATATTATAAAAATTATTACCCGAAAATCCTTTATGCTGTTGAAAGCAATATAAACTGGTGTCTACATAATTTTCACATATCTAGATGAAATTTTAAATAATATCCAGGAGCATAACAGCAGCAGAAAATGTTTACTCCTTTGTGAATTTCAACCAAATAATGGATATATGTATTATATAATCACCAGTTAATATCTATCAAAATTGCTTCTTATAAAGCATGTTTATGCTAAATCTTTGGTTTTAATACACAAATGATAGATGAGTAACACTAAAAATTAAGTTAAGATGAATAGAGAGATACCTGTAACTCATCCGATCTTGTAAACCTCTTTCCACAATATATCCAGCTACATGTGAAGGGTCGTTCCCCCGTATGCCATCTGAGATGTGCCCTCAAGTGAGATGTTTTCCCATAAATTTTATTACACCCGGAAATGTGACACACATGAAGTCTTTTCCTCTCAGAATTCCTAGACCAGTAAAAGAGAATGGACATACATAATTTTACAAAGTCAAATATCTGCCTCACATACTGAAACTTTTGACATCAGTTTGTATTATTCCAATATGTATATCTAGAGGCAATTTATAACCACAGGAGTTTTATGCTGGCAACTCTGTTTATCAGGGGAATATGGCTTTGAAAATAAAGGTTTTTAATTTAAGTGCTTATTGAAATCATTCATCACATAAAAGAATTAGCAGTGAGGATTGCTGATGACTAATGTGGAAACTTAAAACTGAAATTGAGTGGAATAAACTGTGAGACCTTATGTCCTGCTATACAGTCATACCACTCAGCACAAAGCTATTAAATATGACATGATTTTACAATCCTCAGAAAAAATAAATTACTTATTATCATTAAGTCTTATGGAAAGATAAATATTATTGGAATCCCCTTTGAAGGCTTTATCTGTATGAATGGAGGCCAATACAGTTTTTTACAAGTGAGCTAAGAAAGAGAAAAGTGGTAACTTTAGACTTCTTTTCTTTTGCCTTTGGGCTATTAATGATAAAATTATTTAAGATATAAAACACTAGACAATATTATCTACTTAAAATAATGAAAATATATTTTTTGAATAATATTTTTCATGCTTTTAACACCAAAATTTCTAACTTCAATATCATTTTTTAATGTTATAATTCAATACAAATTAATATCCTTAACACATTTAATAAAATTGAAAAACATTTCACAAGAATACTGGAAATAAATATTAGCCTAAAAAAATTGTATGACGTTATATAAATAATTTACGATTTTCAGAAAAACTACAAAAGGAAAATATCACTGTCAGAAAAGTAATAAAAAGAGCCTAACATTAATTCAATAATGCAATTGTAAACAATTTATATCATACTACTTTGAATTGGCCTGAACTGAATAAAAATTATTATTCATTATTACCAAAATAATTAATTTGAAATGAAACCAATGATGACAATACCTACTAGCTACCATATTAACTCCATAACATTTAAATCATCATCATAAAATGATTGTAGTACATAGGGGTACCCGAGAGTAACCAGCATCATGCTGTCGAGTGTGGCCTGCCTGTAATACGGACTTATATCATAAGGCCTAGAGTAGTTCAAACCTTCCTGGAGCCAGTCCAACAATGGCCAATGTTGGGTAAGGTTTAGTCTAGTGTCTGTTAATTGTTTAGTGACAGCTTTGTTGTGGAGTTCGAGTTTTTTGACATGGTAGATTCTTGTGAAAGATGCAAAGCAAAAACATTTTGCTTCCTTCTAAGGAAATATGCCTTGGAAACTTATGCTGAGGACTGCTAACAGAGCAGATGCATTAGGAAAAAATCCACATTTGTGATAGGTTTACCCTCTTCAATGGGGTGGAAATTATGACTGATGATCTTCCTCACACCAGGGAGCTATCAATCTCATGAACTGATGAAAATATAAAACAAATGAGTAAAATTGTGCACAAAAACCAACATTGATGAGAAAGCCCAGTTGTCTTCCATCTCCTGGAGCTCAATTCATTCTCAATTTTGACTGAGGATTTAAGAATGAGAAGAGTGGCGATGTTGATGCTGATGCTTGCTGATGTTGGAGGAAAAGGAGAACCACTTAGGAGCCTGCCACAAACTGACAGAGAAATTGGAAGCTGATCAAGATGTTTTTTCTAAAGTCATTGCATTCTCTACATCGAAAGAAAGCTTGTCAGGTGAAATCACACATCAAAGCAAAACTCGTATATTTTCTTGATGTGAGAAGGATAGTGCACGCAGCACTCATTCTTCTCAATAAGACAAGAGTCTCCAATTACAACAGAGGCACTCCTCTGCAGTGAAAAGAAGGATAACATCGGTGAAGAAAGCACATGAAAGTAAAAAGAATCTTTTTAGAAAACAAACATATGAAATTGGAAATTAGAAAATCTTTCACAATAACTTAGTACATTGTTATATGGATGTAAAACATGGACTTTGGGAAAGATGGAAAAATCTCGGTTGGGAGAAATGTGGAAGGAAGAAGTTCCTGCATGATGACATAAAAAGTACAATGGGAGCGACAACATATGATGATTCGGAAAGAACAGCAGTGGAGAGAGGGAGACATGTGGCTGCGACGACAAGGCTCTGCCTTAAAGCCTGTTACACACGATGCCATTTCTTGGGCCTGAAATGGTAAAAGAAAATGCCCTCCATGTTTTGCGTTGTGTGTCATAGCGAATTCCCTACCATCCAGAGGTGGCACCAGTAGTTGCCTGCCAGTTGTACAGGATAGAACTTGTTCTATTTCTGCCATTTTTATTGTACCAGTATCAGTAGTTGTTTATGTGAGACTCGGTAACTAAAAAACATCATTCAAGGTTAGTAGTCTGTTTTATTTCCATTTAAAACATACTTCATTATTTTTATCACTTATTTTGATGTATAATTAACATTTTTAGTTATCACTAATAATGTGCAAAACGTGCTATGGAATTGTTAGTAATGGTCCGTGTCTCAACTACTTAAGAACAGCATTTAGTTAGCATTCTCTTTAATTTCGGTTTAAAATGTATTTCATTATAATCGCATATGTTGATGTATAATTAACATATTTCAGTTAAAGCTAATAATGAAATAGTGCGTAACATGTGTTATAGAATTTTTGGTCGAGTACAGTGCAAATCTTGATCATGTGAAAAGAGCATTTATGTAAGTATTCTTTTTAAACTCTGTTTAAAACGTATTTAATTATTTTTATCGTATATGTAGATGTGTCCGCCATGCAATCTATGGACCCGAACTCTGGTAGCGTGTGTACAAACTTCATGCAATTAGTTGCGCAAAGAATGGTGCTACAAAATCCAGGCAATTTCTAGCCCAAGAATCGGCGTCGTGTGTAACGTTTAGAAGACTATGGTGATGATAAATCAGACAGTGAATCGACCATTTCACCAAGGTGTTTTAAAAAGGTTTCACAATACTTTATGCAGGAAAAACCCTGATTTGTGGCAGTCATGTGACAGGATCTTTCACCCTGACAATGCATTCACACACACCGCACTTTCTGTTCACCGTTTTTTGATCAAGAGCAGCATGACTCCATCACACCCCTCCATCAATCCAATTGGGGAGTATTTTGAATGTGACTTTTCCATAGCAAAAAAATAAATGGTTTGAATGTAGGATTACAGTTTATTTTCAGTCTCGCCACATGTATGTAATAACCTATAGGGCAATAGAAATAACTATAATTATATTTGAAAAGGGATTAAGTTTGTTAGGAAGAAACTTTTGAAAGTTTTCAAATATTTCTGACCAAAACATTACACAAATTGTGTACAACTATCGGAGCTGTAAAGATGAAGGTAAATTGTCCTTTTCTCTTTCTGGCTGCACCACTGACAGCATCTTAACTCTTTTAGTGCCAACAGGTTGATCTATCAGTGCAAAAAATACTGCAGGTCAATCTATTGGCCCTATTAAAAAAAATACTTTTTCTCTACATTGCGTAGAAGAGAACATTATGAATAAAATATTTTAATTACCCTGTAAGTGTATGGAGTGTAAATAAAAAAAATGATTTCAACACATTGATATGATTATATATATTTAAATAATAAACTGAAATAGTGACCTAGTGATGGAGGCTGGCACTAAAAGGGTTAATATCTTGATGACACCTTGAAAGCAGAAACCTCACAACAATAATAATACTTAATTAATACTGATTTAAAAAATATTTTTCACATGTGTGGGCTCATATTGCTGAACAGAGTTAAATTTTGTGGGCCATGATTAACTGTCAAATCAAGTATCAAGCAATAACAGCAGTAATATTTTCTGGCATGATGTGGTGGAAGTTATTCATTACAGAAATGAAAGTAGCTTGGTGAACTCTACAAATAATTTTTATTACGACGACCTAGGTTTCGACACGTTGTGTCATCATCAGGTGACACAACGTGTCGTAATAAAAATTATTTGTAGAGTTCACCAAGCTACTTTCATTTCCATATCAAGCAATAGTTAACACCCCTTTAAATAAACATGGTTGAGAAAACACGAACAGTAAGGGAATCCATTACAAAATATGCACGTCCATGATTCCTTATCCTACCTTTCCAGTCCTGTACAATTGGGGCAAGTGCAGGCTACTCTTCGAACCCTCACACGTTGAGTTATGGCCGCATTTCCTTCTGACACCGATGTGTTGCCTGGGGCTGGCGTTCGGGCAACAGACACTGATGCCACAGTCGTTGGTTCTCCTTGCGTGCCTGTGACAACCACAGTTGTTGGGGCAACGTTTGATACATTGCTGCTGGCCACAGATATATTTGCTGCTACTTGTCTAGTCCCAAGTCCCGTAGAGGTACTGACAACTTGCCATCTCGTTGGATCTGTGGGGTCTGGTTGGATTTGCTGACCAGCAGCTGGCAGGAAATAATGACATTAGGGGACATAATAAATGCTGTGAATTAAAACCAGGCTCAAGGGCAATCTTTCATTTAAAAATAGCTCCTCAAAAGGGTCTGCTTCATTTGAAGTCAAATTTTAAAGAAAGATATATTGAATGCTAAACATGAAATGAAAAAGTTACTTCTAGGTGAAAGCCTTTTATGATGTAAGGTTAAAATAAGACTTATCCACTAAAAACTTTTTTTGGTACAACAGGTTTCAATGTACTCCATTATTGTGAGGTAGAAACAACTATTTACAATATAAATAATAAAAGTCTAACTATTTAAAGGTATGATATTTGTACCTAATGATAACAGAGTACATTAAAATCTGGTTCATACCATTTTAAAAAATTTTAGTAGAAAAGTGTTATTTTATTTCAATTATTTTTAACCTTATGTCAGACTTCTGCAATATCATGCCTGAATTCAACCAATAGAGCATTTCATGACATTATTAATTATTCATTGTTTAATTGGACTCAGCATAACATGGAGGAATCTTTTCCTCATAGACTGACTAAGTAATATATTTTTCCACTCATGAATTTATCTAGCACAACTTATATGTTGTTGCTTAATAACATCTCCAGAGATGGTGGTAGTGAAACAAAATGATAATTAGGTGAAGCTTAAGTAAATTTTTAAATGGAACTAATTATATGATTTCATTAACTATGGTGCTAACCATTGATGGCCCTACATACATCTTTGGAAGTTTATGATTATGAATGAATTATTCTTGCTTCTATATTTCCTATAATGTACTCCTTAGTCTGCCGATTGGTTCTTACAACAATGAAATAAAATTAATCTAATGTAGTCAACACACATCTTTGACAGCAGGCAACTTTGTGGAATTTTGACATTTTGAAATAATAAAAACACTTTTCAAAACAACCAAACTTTCCTAGAATGGTGAACAGCCATTTCTGCTCAATGACATCATCTATTAGTATACACCTTGGTCCATCCTGAATCCTGAGCTATTTTTCTGAAAGGTTGCAATCTTTATAGATATTATTTTTTAGCTAATCTTTAGCACTAATATTTGGATGCATGAATTACCATGGTTTTATGTTCCTCTCATCCATTGTCTTTTCTTCTGTTCTTCGCCTACCAGTTTTAGCATTTCATTAGTTTTCTTTTCCATCCTTTGCAAAACCCACACCTCAAAAGCCTCCAATCATAATTTTTCCTCATGGAACTGGTTTCAAATCCTAAGCTTCAAGTGAGAGCTTTCACTAATCTTTTCTTCAAATCTTTCTTTGAGGAACTTAATGTCTAAAATTTTAAATATTTGCTATCACAAAATTAAAATTAAAAAACTCACCAATAATCTGAGCTCCTAAGGGTATACCCTGAACTGAACCTAAAGAATTTACAGATGTGATGATGGGTGTATTTGGCTGTGAGGCTGGAGTACTAGGGGCAGGTGTTGATGGAGGAAGAGGGTTTGAAGCTGATGTGGTCGGTGGAGGGATTGTAATGGTGCTATTTCCTGCCCCAGAAGGTGATAGAATAAGTGGACCCTGAGCTCCAGTGCTACCGGCCATTTGGAGTGAAGGAGGTATCAGTTGGATGGTCTGCAAATTGCCCAAGTTTGGAACCTGCAGAGTAAAATAGAATACACATGGACAGGGTTATTTCCATAGTGTGACACTAGATATTTGCAAAATTCCTTTTTGATGCAGAGCAACATTTGTTAGATGATTATAAACAACAGATTGTTAACCACGGCCCCTGTGGAATTAAGTTGGGATATCCTTGCAAATACCCCATCCCATTGTCCATCAAAATATAAGACAAAATCAATGCATTCATAGCTCAAGAATGGAGTTATGTTTTGTAAAAGTTTTCAGGATGATTAATTAAATTTGCATTAACATTAAGGCTTTGATTTATAATTCTAGTTATTTTGAACATTAACTTTAACTTAGGGTCAAAACAAGAATTCATTTTGTAATTATTATTAACCGCATACCCTCCCTTAAAATATTTGCATGTGTAAAGACCAATTTTGATAATATCTCTTAAAATCCAATCATTGCTTACCTAATGTGTTAGCTTGAACTTAAGTATTACTACAGTACCCTTCATAACAAAATCAACATTGGTCATCAATAGGTCTCATATTTATTGATGCTGAATTTTAACAAAACATTATAAAACATGGCCTAAATGAAGTTATTAGCATCTTGTAACAAAAGTGGTGAGGTGGTTATTTTTTTGGAGGGTTTTTATTTTAACACTTACTTCTCATATTTGGTAGGAGATAGCATTTACACAGACAGTAGTATGTGCAGGCAGTAGATCCATCAGAAAATTAAATTCTGCATTTATCCTTAGGTCAACTTAATATAAGAATGTCAATTTACATGATCTGATTTAGAGTGTTAGGGCTGTTTGTACACACATCAACGATTCATCATAAGATTGTGAGGTTAACAGCACTTTTGTGAGCATGACTTCACACGTAATCAAGCTGTTTGTTGATTGTTGTTATTCCACCTCATTGCCAGTATGGGCAGTGTCATCAGCTCTCTCTGAATTCCTCTGTATTGACAGCGGCTCAAATTGCCACCTTTATTGGCAAAGCAGCAAAATCTAAACATAGGCTTTCCCACCTTCATTTGGCTGTCATTATCATTAAACAAAAAAATCAATATAAAATAGTGGTAGGTTAAGTTTTATGAAGTTAATTGAAACACAATATAACTTTTAAAAGGAAGACGAAGGTGTTTGTTACATGCCTCCAAATCACATTCTTATGGGGAAACAAAGGTTTATAAACAGATTAGAATAAGGTAAACAAATAAAGTTAACACACATAAAATTTCATGGACATCATAATAAAAGTATGACTCATATTCTAGTAAAATTTCCATTGATTTGAACACTTAATATTGTTATTACATACTTCCAAAATGATGCTACCATCAGCAATTCTCAAAAAGCAGGTTTACTTTTCTTTCTTACTGCAAAAATATGACTCAAAATAATTATGAAACAATTTCTTTATAAGCATTAAATACAGAGCTAAATTATATACATGTTGATATGCCTTTCATTAAATTCAGCCGTTTTTGTGATATAAAGCCTCAAACTCCAGTCTATATATTTTCGGCATATACAGTAGACCTTACCTATAACCATAGGTAAGGCAGTAATAGATATGCAATTAAAGGGAGGACTTGAAATTGTAGATATGATTCAAAATGATATCTTTTAAACCACACAACTTAATGAATTAAGAAAATCTCTGTTTGTAGTCTAATGCGTGGATAGAGAATTATTTGTAAAACCTTGATGGGATCTCTGTACCATAATTTGTGATCCCTACTTTAGATGGACAATTCATAATGGTTAGTTTTTGGGATTTTTATTATGATTATGAATACTAAATTTAGAGGGATATTTTTTATCTCTGAACAAATGTTGTTCTAAAAAATTAACTAAAATTCTGTATTTTTTATTTTAATGAAAAAAATGCATAGTTATAATGTTCTAACAATAGACTATACATATTATAGCTTTTTTATCATGTAATAGGACATTTAAGTGCATAATTTAGATTGTAGACTTAAATTTTTAGCTGAAATTTGTGTGCTTAGTAGTGGTACTATTTGTTTGATGTTATAAAAATGGCAGAAGATTTATTATAATGGAATTCTGAAATTTTATTATTAGTTATTAATATATGTATATTACTTTATTATTTACTTACTGTGTACTAATTCACAACAAAAAGAGGGCCAATTTTACTGTGGTATTGGAAATACTGAATATCAAGGCATAAGGAAAATTTTGGCACAGAGTCCTGAGTAATGAATTAGTGATTTTCAGCATCCAGATTAACAACCATGAAACTTGACATTTCCTTTTACTTAAGAAAATGCAGCTGTTTGTACCGATTAATACATAAATAAATATCAAAGGTAAATTAATTTAAATTAATATAAAATAAGAAATATATTTATTTTTAGAGAAACAGATATTACCTGAATGATGTTATTGCCACGAACTGATGTTAATCCTCCAGTCTGGGATAAATTGGCTATGTTTGACACTGGTATAACTGTTACCTGCTGACCCTGTGCACCTGGATGAGAGTAAAATATATTTGAATTTAAGTTAATAGGCAATAAAGATCAAAAACACAACAACTTACCACTTTTATATTACTTTTTACCACTCGTGAGGATTTTTGTCATCCCATCCATTCAATGTCATTCAAAATTTTGTTCATGAGGTAAAATTATCCATCCTATGTTATTATTATTATTTTATTTTTCTCCAAAGACCATACATAACAGAATTTCTGCAGGTATAGGATTCATCGTGTTGTACCGCTGCTTGATCGGCTGTCGGCGATACGGGGGAGTGGGATGTTAGCCGAATGAATACTTTACTGTTCTCTTTCAATTTGTTTATTAGCTTAAACTGAAGTGACAGTGTTAGCGGGAACAGGAACAGAGTAGGAGGAGCCCGGGAGATGGTACACGGTGGAGGGGAGATGAGACGACCTGTGGCTAGGTACTGTCCCAGACAGGATTCGGGAGAAGGAGGCTGAGACGACCTGTGGCTAGGTACTGTCCCACTGAGAGGGCTGTCTGGGCCGGAGAG
>WURS02000013.1:9314147-9331098 GCA_011762765.2 Rhinocypha anisoptera | reverse complement strand
GTATTTTGGCCATACTTAAGTAAAAATTCCCCCGATTGAATAAAAGTGACAAGTCTTTAGAATCCACTTTTTGGAAGGTGAAATAATAGGTGAGAAGTACTCAGATTGAGGAGGGATTAAGTTATGACGTTTCGGGGAAAATCTAATCTAAGACTCATCAAAAGCCTACCTCAATCCATCAATGCATTAATAACAAGACAAGTCAGAGACTGGAGAGAGAAATTAACGGCGAGGTTTCATACCTTTTTAATCTAATTCAGGGAAGAGCTCCAGTGCTTCAGCGTATGCTCTTCGTCCATTAAACGAATTCCTTTGTACATACATTTTACCGTGGATATTCACAAGTCAATCAGGCATTATGAAAATGGAGAGCACTAGTGGCTAATTGAAATAGTGGTACATACTATATGTTTTCCTCCTCATGGTAATTTATTCTTCCCTGATTGAAAAAAGTCATATGCAAATATCGAAAAAACATGTGGAAAGGGAAATGGTTTGATGAACATGTGAACGTGAACGCTTTAACACCAGTTTTTAAAAGGAAGCAATCACATAATTATCTCGCGGTAATGCAAGGAAGGAATTGTCAGGAATATCGCTAGATTCAGAGGGATTGTAACATGTTTAAAATTTCCCATTAACTAACATCACCAAATTCATATAGGTTCTCATAATAACATCTTCACTTTACCTATCAAATATTTATTAACACGACACGGGTTTCACCATGGCATGGCATCATCGTCTAGTCATTTATCTGATCCTCCTGATTTATATAGACTCAGATAGCTCCTCCACCCTAGATAGTATGGACAAATTTTCACCAATAAACAAAAAAAAGTGAAACGTAGAAAATTATAATTTTCAAATAAGATTATTTAATGCTTTCCCATCACCAGGGAGTAATTTTAATTTTGTAAATTAAAAAAATTATAAACTGGTCTTGATGCTAAGATCTGATGACCAATTCGGTTCGATTCATCAGTGTTTTTTTTTACTCTGATTATCTTATAACCAGTGACAACTCATGGTTTTTGATTACCCTGACACTTCTCTCAGATTCTCGTCCCACATTATGATTATTGCAGGCGAAATTGCGGTTAAAATTAAGGCATTGCGGACAGAAAAAGGTAAATAAGAAAATCTGTGTTATAACTTCGATCCAGTCCAGAGCTCCAAACCCCAACTTATTTCATTTCCTTCCTCTATCAGTCCTAATAAACCTAAGTGGCAGAAGGTCTATATTCCTTAAACGGGCCTTCCGCCTTCAGGAATTGTCTTTCCGAGGGGTACTACTGCATGTTGCATCATTCATAGGTGCCTACGCTCTGATATTTTCGGGAGGTAAAGAAGTACGTAAAGGACAACTAGTGAGGGGTCAAGCAACTGACAATGTCGTGGAGAATCTCATGATGATAGTTTCCGCAGCTTTAAAAAAAAAAAAAAAGTGTCGAGGAAGGGGAAATGGAAAAGATGTTGAGTGAATTAGCTCCCATTTCCGACGATATGTAGCAAATTGTTCCAATAGCCGACTTCCTCTTCGTCATTTCTTGCTAGTTACCACATAAAATAATTATATTTAATGTGGAAATTAATAATTAAATAGTAAAAATAATTAAAGTTTGGAGATGGCCCTTTTATGGTGGTATATTGGTGCTTCAGAGAGGGACGAATCCCTTATATACATAGGTAGAGTGCCTCTTCAGGGTTTCAATTATGAATTCTGCAGTTTAATTCGTTCAGTCCCTGAAATACTAAGGTAGAGATTTAGTTTTAAGGAGCCTTATATATTTCAGTCAGGTGCTCTCTAATTGATTCATTCCAAAATAACCTTGAAGTTTCAACTAACCAGGTACTAGTTAAAACTAGGTTTTAGAGACTCTTCGGAGCTTCATCTTTCTCCTAAGCCTTTCCCACTGGTCTGAAGAGCCTAAGAACTACTGACATAAGTTGAAACAGTACCATAAGTCTGGTTGGTTGATGTTACAAAGTTGATGAAAAGACTAAATGTTCATTGGTTGGACCTTCTCACATGTAGGGGTCGAAGAGGTGAACCTGATCGACGGAGAAAGCCGATACGTTTATCGTATTATCAGTGTGGCAATTGAAAACATACAGGTCTCTCCTCCTCATTCTTCGCACAAAATATCCCGTCTCAATTCACCCATAGTCTCATAGGCCCCCTGCGCCTGGTCCCTGGCCAGCAAAATTCAAATCCTCCGCTTCTCGAACTTTCAGAACAAGATTCTCCGAAACCTCACAAATTCCCCCTAATTTATTCTACAATGCAATTCATCTTCCTCACAAAGACCTTAACCTTCCGTTTGTACTATAGCTATGTCATTAAATCCCTACCGTAATCCTTTAAGTGCTCCCTTGAATCCTCTTTAAAGCTCCTCAACACCCCCTGGGGCTATCCATACGGTCCCGTCTGGAAACCCTCTCGACCGAAATTCGCCCTGAAAATGGACCGTCCGTGACGTAATTGCAACCACATTCCAGCATGAGCCATGGCTCCTCTCCCACCACAATACAATACGCCAAAAAGGACATTCCACCCTGATAATAACGGCCATTGGGTACAGGCGCACAATTAACCAACGGAGAAAACCGATGACCTTTTGGTCTGAAGAACCTGATATTAGTGCTCACCATACTTGAAACGACACCCTGAACTAAACAGACCCCGCGAAAGCCTTCACTCCTTCAGTAGATATTTACAACCTGCATTTACAATCCAAAATTTATGATTAAAACTTTTACTAATCTCATTGAAAAATCTACCACTAAAAGGAGATAACTCCAATTAAAAGCCCCGATAAGATGTAATTAATTTTGTATTTAAAGCCTAGGTATTTTTACCTCGTACACCGAAGATTAATATACATAATTTCTTTTAGGGTCCCGACATTCCACAATCTTCGCGCTCTCAATTCAATTCATAGCGTTGAAACTTATAGTTTGGTATAAATTCAATTATCAGATTTCTTTCTCAAGAATTTGGCTCTGATGTCAAACTTGTCTTGCGTATACATAATTTTCCGATGTGCTATCCCTACAGAAAATAGTGTTAAAATTATGACTGTAACACGAATGGAAAAGACGAAATAATCCGAGAAAAAATTCTTTCAACTGACACTATCAGACATAAAATAGTTTCCTCAAATTTATAATGATCTTCTACTTTTGATTTTGAAGCGGGGACCTTTGAATATCATTCCTTTCAGCATAATTGTAATCCAAACTCCTTATGAATTTATTTCACTTTACACATACGGTCTTCCGAAAAAAATACAATGACGAACACTACAGCAATGCACTCCTGAAATTAGCCATGATCACATGACCCTAGTCTCAATCGTCAACACCGAAACAAAAAAGGACAGCGATAACCATATCATTAAATCCCAGGGAGACACCGGCTGCGACGTGGTTACACCCCCTTCAATGACCTCTCATGATGAAGAGTAGGAGTAACTCCACCCTGCGAGAAGGCAAGGCGGAATCATGGACGGGCGTGGTTTTCTGCCCAAGGGTTGAATGAGTGGGCGTATTCTTTAGGAGGGGGAAACGCCAAGCAAATCTTGCAAAGGCGGGGTGGGTGGAGTGGAGAAGACGGAGGAGGAGGGAGGTTGGGCGACCCATTGACATAGGGGCGGGGGCGACGCGTGGTGGGGGAGGTGTCCTGGTTTTAGTGGAAGGAGGAGCCCGGGATGGCCCGGAGGGAAGGGAATCAGGAAGCTCCGAGGGGGCGGGACCGAACTCAGCTCTCGATAGATAACCCTACGCCGATCTTTGATGATACCGACGCTAGTGGCATCTAGTAGGCTGAATGTATCTTTTCTTAAACAATAGACGAACGATTTCAGAGGCTATCATTTCACAACTTTTATATTTTAATATTCGGTGAGAGTAGCTGAGGTCGTTCGCTCATGTTAAATTAATAATGTTTATAGCTTCAAGCAGTGGTACAACTGTTTCGGAAGCGTTGGTTTGAGAATACTCTGATGTATTCTCCTATTTGGTGTGCATATCTTCGGTTAAGTAGGTATCGCCACAGACTAAACTATAGTTTAGACTGTGGTATCGAGGTGGATCTTGAATAATGTACTACATCCTATCGAGTTGGTGCTATAAGGACCCTGTGATGATAAAATATCCAAATTTTACATTAAACTGGATACTTTTTTGACGGAGAGTTAGTTCGAAACATCTTTTGGGAAGACAATAATTTAAAGGGTTTTATGCTCAACTTTTTAGAAGTTCATTTTGTAATTATATGATCTTAAAACTATTTCCCCTAAAAATTACCAATAAAAAATAAAATTTGTAGAAATAGCTTTAAGATAATTTTATTACGACTTAATACAGGTTGCAAATGGTAACTTTTGTGAAATAAGCCCCAGTTCGTTTAACAAAAATGTATTTAGGGGGTGAACAAATTTCTTCCAAACTGCTTTATCGACTTAATTTCTATGAGCTGTTAATTTCATCTTCTATAATGGAAAACATATTTTATACTATACCCATCAGGATAAATAGGTATTTTATGTTACAAAAATTTGTTTATTGGAAGAACGTATATCTTATTCTTTAAGACTACCGTGGATTCTGGAACTAAGTAAAAATTTATTTCATACTGGCATTGTCCGTTGCATAGAACTAACTTTTAATAAATATACATTACAAATAGCTATCCATGAGCAAAAAAAAACAATATTCTGGTGAATGGTCATGTCACCAGTCTTGAATTAATATTGTGATCTGGTTGAGTACAGACCATTACACAGGTTATGTAGCAATTTAGCACTTCATGTAATCATCTACAATGGGGACATGTTATTCAACCAGTTATTTTGCATACTGGTTATATAGATAATTTTTTTGCACAAAGTGAATAGGGTTCTCTTTAATAATGTTTCTCAATTGACATTTCATTTTCCACCCTAGAAAAGTAGTCTTACGAAAGTTTCGAATTGGGAGTCCATAAGTTGATCAATTATGGTCTCCAAATCTATTTGATCACAAATTAAAAATCTCATATTTTATGAGTTAACGACTAATTTTCCTATAAAATTTAATTGGAATGCTGTTATTGTTACTATTGCTTCCAATATAAAAGTATAGGAATGGCTAATAATGTGATTAAAATACTACAGCTAACTTTATTAATTACATTTTTTTAGAAAAGTGGTAACTTTATGATGCATAACCTAAACATTCGTTATTTCTGGTAGTTGCCATGTCAAGAATGAATTCCCTAGTCAAAGTGGCTACAAAAGGCTATCACTATACACTCAATTCAGCTAACCACAGGCTGTGTAGCCATTTGGCACACTCATGTAGTAACTTCCTCCAGGGTACAAGAGAATATTAATAAAGGAGTATATACATTTAATTTATGATTTAATCAAGTTAATATTCTGCTTTTTTGTAATTTTTCCAAAATTTTCATTTCCATTGAAGGGTGCATTAAGCTCAATTTTAAAGTATGCTAAATAGGATTCTTCCAAGAAATAGTACACATAATTGGATACCAAGTGATTCAAAACAATATACTGAACTAATCAAACAAGGTAATTAATAACTATCTACACATTTATTGCTAATTACTACTTCTTCATTAAAACAAAGATTCAAAGAAAGCAGCTTAATGGTTTTAATTTTGTATTCATAAAGATAATGGTTTATTATATTTACTACATGGGCGGTTGCTTCTATTAGTCAAATACACACACAAAGGATTAACAAATATAAAAATGGGTCAAAGTGAGGATGTATAGAGAAAACTACCAGATCTGATAAAATTCACACACTTATCTCCAGTGTAATTTTAATTTATCCCCGTACATGATGATCCATGGCTTGCTCAGTATCAGGGTCAATTAGTTGATGACTTAAAAGAGAGCATTTGAAGGTTTGGACATAATTATATCAACAAAAGTCTCAGTTATGTCACACTTATAGCATACGTTGTTGTGTTCTTAATTTTAATGCATCTTTTTAAAAGTAAGATTTCCTCTGGTGTGTTGACTTTATATTTTAAGGTTGGTACAAGATTATTCTGCCAGTTTTGACATAATATCAATTTATGCAAACTTTCAGGTCTGTTGCAGTCTGTTGGTTGTTGATGTTGTATAAAATTTTAAATGGTTAATTGTTAAAAAGTTTGTTTGGTAGTTATGTAAGGGGAAGAGTGAGGGATTGTTGAGTGAGAAATGGAGGAGTAAAGATGGGAATTGCAAAGTGTTGGGTGATTTTTTGGCGGACTCCCGAAAAGGATAATGGACAAAAAGTCTAATGTTACAAAACAAAAAAAGCCTCAATGAATAACATATATGGTACTTTTTGAAGACTTACATATATAATTTCTTAAAATTTGCCATCTGGCTTGTAACTTAATTCAAGAGTCTGTTGCTGCTTTTAAAATTCCTACTGTGCCAGTAAGATTGCATGTGTCTTCATTTATATTGCATCGTAACCAAAAAGTATTGAGTTTATTAAAATTAATTTCGAAATTGCTTAGTCAACCTTAAAATCATTTACAATTAGACACATTACAAGGGAATGAACAGGTTAGGATGGTATGTAACCATGTCATCTGAAAATCTAATCTTCTTTAAAACATCTGTAACTAAAAACACCAAGATTTGGGAACTAATTATTTTTAAAAATGGGTGAACTTGAGTTTTAAATCCAAGGATTCACTATGATTCAACATAATCCTTGAAATATTACTCCATCCCTGAGACTGAGAAGGCATAACTCAACAATATTTTTTTGTTCACATTAAAGTATCCATCCACAGCATGTTTGAGCCAGAAAAGTTTTTGGATATATTGTGACAATCTGAGGATGACAATAAAAATTTGTTTGATTAATACTGGTTTCAATTGTGTTAAATAGTGATTCTTAAATCCAGTTTTCTACAAAAATAGAGATAAAAAGAATGTATAACTATACAAAAACTGCACATCTAAACCTGTTCAATGGTGATTGATTGTATGTACAATGTTTTAACAGAGAAATTAACTATTTCAATTTTAGGCACTGTATTTTAGTTTTTTAACAATTAAATCTTCAAATTTTCAACAGTTCACTACTAAATTTATAGTGAGAATCATAACAAATATATATTTATATACATATGAAGAGACTAAATATGAAATAACAATAATGATGTGTTAAACAGTAATAAAATAAATTGTTACAAAACCTCAATATGAACTACAAATGTTGATTACAGCTTCCATGATTGACTAAAGGTACACATTTCAATGTTCAACATACCAGAAGGTTGTTCAACATCCCTGCTATTCCAAAGAGTTTAAATCCCAGCAACCATGAATAGTTGGCACTTTGAGGAAGGAGTTGGAAAATTCCAACTGAGTATTAGTAGGTGTAAAATCAGGCATTGGACACGTCACCATTTTAACTAAGTATTTCACACTGACCTAATTATTTTTCTTAGATTTTACTCATAAAGGAACATATCTTTTATTAACTCCCATTGAGGACATCTGATTTAAGACAAGCGACAGAACTCTCCATCCAATGAATTTTCACTATCATTTAATGCTGATAATTCTCCTTTGCCCTGCAATATATTGTTTACAACTGCCCTTGCAAGGTATCCTGTTGTTGTTGAATATGGAGCAGAGAAAAATGATGTCATGTCATCAACTTTTTCAACACCATTGTCCTAAAATTGAAAAAGAAACAAAAAGATGAAATTTATTTTTACATCCTTGAAGAGAACTGAGTACTAGTAACAAAAAAAATTGTAAACAATAATTAAAAATAAGTGTAATTAATTTTCAATATGTCCACATTATGAAACTGAAATTATGCAGTCACTGAAGATATTCATGGAATTAAAAATGACAGCATTTAGTTAACTTAAAGCTTATTCTTTATAATTTCCCCACATTTTCCCTTGGAATCGGTGCAGAAAAATGACACACGATAATGTCATCCTCAACATTTTTAACTTTGTTTATTCCATATTAAAATTTATATAAGCAGTTAACATGAGAGTAAGAGACAAAAGAAATATCGAAAATATAAAATGAGAGTAACAAAAATGACCAGGGGTGAGTTTCTCAACCCTCAGCACACACACAACTCTTCCCTCACCCTCTCCTCGATTCAATTCCAGTGCTGCAAAATGTAACAACCAAATGAATTTTCAAACGTGCTAACTGCAGTTGATTGTTCATGGTGACTGAACATACATGATGACACTAAATAGAATGTGGCACTCTGTCTCACATTAAGAATGTCACACTTCTACAGTGCCAATTACAATATATGGGTACTACTACAAGTGTACAAAGAATGCATTCATTAGACTGGCACGTATGTCAGTAAACTCAGTATCAAAAATATCACACTTACTTTTTGAAACATAGTGTTAGCCTCGGATACTAACTGGTCCACGTCAAGAGTACTTCGGAAGGTAAGCTCAGGGTTTCTTATTAGTATTGTTGAAACTATGCACAACAGCTGAAAAATTAAAATTATAGCAGAAATTTAAGAAAATGAGAAATTGAACTGAGACACTCTGAATTGCACATCCTCAGAATCAGAACAATTTTCATGACACAAATTTACACAAATGTAAATCTAGTGATTGATAGTAATACATTGGTAACTAAGAACATTACATAAGGTTATTGAAAGTTATTGTCTCAGGCATAACTTTGTGGAATTTGCTCAGCATATTGGAGTAAGAGAAACACTTTGTAATTCCACACAATTTTATTTTAAACACGACCTTGGTTTCGACAGGGCTGTCGTCATCAGGTGATGAGAGGCATGTTGAAACCTAGGTTGTGTTTAAAATTAAATTGTGTGGAATTACAAAGTGTGTTTCTCCTACTCCAATTACGAAAGGTTGTCATAGTCCATTGAGTATGGAGATTGGAAACTGAAAGGGGGACTCAAGTGATGTCTCCAGCTAAAACCAAGCTAAATGAATTTATAGATACCAGAACTTAAGAAACTGTAGATGGTACAAGTAAAGGAACTGGCCCCCACACTCTGATGTGTGAGTTTTAACATGCAGTTGGGATTAGTCATAGATGACTTCTACCTATCAAAATTCACCTCCAGATTGAAGTTTTTTTTGTAAATATAAGAATTCACTGTAACAGGTAGGTACTTAATAACTGTCATGCAATGCTACAATAGAGGATGCAGTAGCTATCAAGTTGGCCCTCAAAGACACTCGATCCCATTCAGTGGATGACCCGTGAGGAATTTATAAATAAAATATGCCAGGAAAACACCAGATAACATTTCAGTAGCTGATAACTCTACCACAACCTCTACTGCACACTAGTATAGATTGATTTCTTATTTCAATATTACAAGACTTACTTCAACCACAATCTGTCGATATTCAGGTCGGTGAATTGAGTTCAACATCTGCTCAACCAATAGGGCAAAGTTGATTTCAGATCTAGTAACATTGGACAGTGTTGGAGATCGTGGCAGGAGTCTTCCGCAAACTCTCAAACCTTCACCTGTTCTGCCAACTACATCCCATACTCTTCGGTAGAAACCAGTCGGCACTCTACAGAGGCATCCTTCTAAACGACGTAGTTGCAAAGGTGTCAATCTGTGTAAGAATGTTAATCATATTCTAACAGAATGGAACGGAATGGAAAACAAGAGTAAACATCATTTTCCAAAATTAATATGTAAACCAAATTTTGTACATATGTAGTTATGTTTAATCAAAGGATATAATGCAGATGTTCAAGCCCATCAAATAGGTAATAATTTGAGATGTGTGAAATTGAGTGAATCTCATGTAAAGTTCAGGGGCATATTTCAATCTGATATTCTTAATCATACGATGATAAAGCAAGGGTCTCCAGAATCCATTTCAACTTTCACAACCCAATATTTTATTTCTAATAGGTCTATCCAAATATTATTTCATTTGACATTTATGATCTAAATAGGTCAGCAGTCATTACTGTAGTACTACCTGGCCGATGGCTGGGACTGATGTGAGGCTAAAAACTCACGTCACAACTCTCACATTAAACTCCCAACTCTTGTTAGGGAAATAGGCTTTAGTTCATAAAAAGTGATAACAAAATTTAAGTACCAAGTGGAGCAACAAATTATTGAGGGAGATATAGTATTTATGTAAGACATCAGTAGGGCAACCAATAGTATATTAAATAAGTTATGAATAAAAAAGGTAGAGTTTAATGATATACAAAAAACTTATTCTAAATGAAATATTATTTATTTCAAAATAAAACAACCATATAATGCAGACAGGTAAATTATAATGTTTTATGATGAAAATAATCACTCAATTAAGAAAAAATACAACCATAATATGAAATTATTATTTTAAATAGCTCCATAAAAACAAGGATATAAAAATGAGTGATTAAAAAAAATAGATTAGTTTTTGCAAATAATTATCAAAATGAATGGTTGGAATAAATGAGGCAATCTTAATAATAAAACATAAAGTCCAAAACCTATATGTTAAGGAAAATTAATTCAAGGGTGTAAAATGAAAGGTTTAAAAAAATGTCTTACTTTTCTTGCTGTGCCCATTCACGGACAGACAATATTTTGTGCAACAGCAGACGAACTTCACTCGGACTGTGGTGCTCCAAAGGCTTGCACTCTCCCTTAGCAGGTGCATTTATTTTTAGGTACACTTTCATGGCTTCAAGAACCCAGCTGCAACAGAAATTACCAAGTAACACCTGAACTGAAAGCTCATAATACATGGCAATAAAAATTAATTCATGAGTTGAGGTCAAAGAAAAATGAGAATGTTTAATAAAGTATTAATTTACTAGATGATAGGTTTAGGTGGAGGATCCCATAAGGAGAGCCCAGGGGCACTTACTCCTATCGGCTCTTTGCATCATCCACCATGTGGCCATCACCCTTAAAGCCTGATGGCCTTACTAAAGACCAGAGCGTCCCTAATGGTTCCAAGAAAGTTGCTTTGAGTTCTGGCAATTGCAGGGAACTCACGTAACAGGCGAGACATTTTCTTAGCTTCAACTTCATGCCATCTAAAAATGGGCAAGTTTACAACCCCTTGGAGATTGAGGCGCCTGTTATGATCATGTCAACCCCGTAGTGACCTCCACATGAAATCTGTATTTATTTTATTCTGTAGTGACTTTAACCCTGTAGTGGCCAGTTAATAGTCTTGCTATTGTTCTTACCTCTGTAGAAAAACTCAGCTGGTTTTGATGACAGTTGTCGTCACCTGGTGTATTACAGTTGGAAATGCAAACTTAAATACATTGCTGGAGTGCGGAGGGGAGGGGGATGAGGGATTATGGGTGAGACATGGTTATTTTGTTGGAAGGTACTTGACTAAGGAATAAGAAGGGGAAGGAGAAATAAGGGGGAGGGGAAGATAAGAGATGTCGTTGCGAGGGAGGGGAGGGTCGGATGTGTGGTAGTGTGGACAGGAGCAGTGGAGAGAAATTTTGAATGAAATGTTCATTGAACTGCGTGGCCAGGGTCCAAGTTATGAGGGAGATTTTAAATTGTCCAACGTGTCTAATTCATGTCCTTTTTTCTCACAGTGAAGGAGTTTGGGGATGAAGGTTGCGATTTGGTTGATGGCGAGGTGGTGTTTGGAGAAAAGGGATGTGTGGGAGCCAGACGGGGAGGCTTTTTTTTAGGTTCATTTGTTCTAATTTTGAAATAATGTCCAGTTTGTCCCATGTACATAACATTAAAGTTTTGGCATTAGAGTCTGTAGACACCTAATATAGAAAAGTTATCAGTTTTTTTGTCAATATTGTGGCAAAAGATTGTTTTTAGGGTTGCGTCCTTGCAAATGGCTGGCCTGATGTCGTTCATGGGGAGTAGGTTTGAAATTTTGTGGCTTAAGACAGCAGTGAATGAGAGTTGGCATCATTTGGGTGGGTCTAAAATTTGGGCAGAGGAAAAGATGTTTCAAGGCCAATTTTTATTTTGTTTCATATAAGAGACAATCTAATAGGCTTGTGGTGTATCCATTCTTGATGCCAAGGTGCCATCAAGGCAAGGCAAAATATTCATAAATAATTTAAAAAAAATCTTTTATGAACATTTTGTGAGATGTTTAGGATAGGTTTAGTATAGGATTCTGAGGAGTCCATGTAGAAGAAAGTGGAAGGCTGCAAATTTGTGAGATTGGTGGTGGTCGGAGGAAGCAGGTATTAAGTGGTCAACGTGTAATGGTTTCCAGTAAATTGAATAGTGGATTTTTTTTCTGAAATATTGATGGTAAGGTCTCGGAAGCTTAAGTAGTGGTTGACTTTGAGTTTATCGGTGAAGTGGAGAGATGGGTGTAAGGAATTGATGAAAGATAGGAAATTGTAAAGCCGTCTTGAAGTGCCCTTCCAGTGCCTTTAAAGTGTCTTCGGAAGGGCACTTCAAGACAGCTTGATGATTTCCTATCTTTAGCTCGAAGCTCATAATTAAGCTCAAAATAACTTACCCAACACGAATTTTTAATATTCCAGAGAATAACCTAGGTGTCGTCCCAATCAATCTGCCACAGTATAATACTACTTCCTGTTGAAGAACAGCCTGTATTGTGTCATATGGTGCAATTGTATTAAACATGACAGACTGTATTTCTTTAGGAGTCATTGGTTTGTCAAAAACTGTTTCTTCATGTCCAACAACACCCACAGTTATCTGAAAAGACACAGTAATAACATTTTTAAAGAACATGTGTGTGCTATAAACACAAGCCTGAAATCAAAGGATAACTATTCTCCTAATATAACTATTCCCCATAGTGCAATTTATTTTTTTTTAGGTTATTTAGCATATTCAGGCAGGTTTTTACACAGACAACACCACAGATTCATCCTATGATAAGTATTTTTCTCTACATAATTCCTACTTGTAGGTAATTCCAATGAAGCCCCTATTCTTTCCCTACACTTCCCATCTAACATTCCACCTTCTATTACAGCCTGCAATGTCCTATTACTTCTTAGTATGTACTCCTTTAATCTGTTTTTCCTGCTTCTTTGGATTTCCACTATGTAACAACTTCCTCTCATCCATTACTATGCTAAACACTTCTTGGTTTGTTTTCCATCTGTCCATTTTACTTTACTTACAAATGCAAAAATGGCCACCAGTAAGGAGGGCGCGTGTCTCCGTCTCACTCCAGTATTTCCCTTTGATTTCCATTGTGTGTGCATTCCTCAAGTTCCTCAAGATATTTTCAGTTACAGAAGATATTGCTTTTCCGCCTATGCATCTTGTGGACTGTCCCTCCGTCATCCCGGCTACCAGCTGCCGTACTCCCGGCAATTTCTCGGGCCCTCGCCGGCAGCCTCGTCGCCATACGCCCAGTGTGGAGTTGTTTTTCTGCTTCTCATTTTACTTTCGGGTGACGTAAACCTTAATCCAGGCCCCTCCTGTGTCTCTCAACTGGATCTCTATTATCAGAATGTGAGGAGTTTAAAGAATAAACTTTCTACTTGTGATTCCCACTCCCAAGGGCTCTCCCAATCAGACATCATTGCTCTCTCCGAAACATGGCTAACCTCTTCGGTTGTCGATAGCAAACTATCTTTCTCTGATTCTCTTAATGTTTATCGTCAGGATCGGTCTTCAAGAGGTGGTGGTGTTTTACTCGCGATAAACTCTTTGCACTCTTCGAAACACCACAAGGACATTGAAACTGACTGCTAGATTGTTTGGTGTGAAGTTTCCTTGCCTACTGGCATAAAGTCAAAATTAATTAAAGTGTATGTACGTTGTTTCTATCGTCCCCCGGCCAGTGATATTATAGTGTTAGAAAATTGTCTTGAATCTGTGCTGAGAGCGATTAAGCTTGACCCTATTATTCTTGTAGGAGACTTTAATCTATCCATTCGTTGGGACTCTCCAATGATTGGCTCTCCACTCAACGCACATGATCAATTTTTTATGATGGAGCATTTCATCAACGCACTACGGCTATCTCAGTATAGTCTTAAAGAAACCAGAGAATCAGAACACCGGATCTCCTCCTTGTGTCTGTTCCCTGAGGCAGTCACCCCTGGGCAAAATATCTTCAACTTGGACCACGCGTCCCTCGATGCACTGTTCGGGTTTCGAGCTTCAGGGAAGCACTACGGGATTCCACCCCACCCCATCGAGGCCTTTCCTTGCCTGGACAAAGGTTTGCTGGGAAGACGTGAATCACTGCCTCGACCTCATCCCCTGGGGTCTGCTCTCCACTTAGTCTCCAGAAGAGGGGGGTGGATTTCTTTTATGCTGTCCTTGAGGGTGTTACAAAAGACTTTGTTCCCACTGTGAAACCAAAGAAAAAAAGGTTTCCCTCCTGGTTTAAGACGTACACAATTTTCACTCTTGGCAACAAGAATTGTGAGAGGTACCTCTTTAAATATTTCCCAAATGACCATATCCGGCGTACTTTCACTGAATTATGTTGTTACTCTAAATTACTTATCCCCCATGATTGTGAGAGGAGTACACAGGGAGTCTTCATCTATCACCTCTAATCCGAAAAAAATCTGGTCTTTTGTTAATTGCCGCCGAAACCAGTCACGGATTTCTGATGTAGTCTCTCTAGAACGAATTAATGCAGTTGGATCGGATAGGCCACCCCTCTTTTTTAAATTCTTTTCTGAATGCCTAACACCTTCTTCCAAACCGGCCATTACTACCGATAACTCCCTAACTACTAATTTTAATCACTGTCTTTCCAATTACAAACAGATCCCCGGGAGGTTTTTGAGTACCTCTCCAAAATCCCAATCCATCAAAAAAATCCCCTATTAACTTCAACTATACTATTAACTTCATCCCTCTCACTCGTGTGCAGTCAATAAAAGATCATGGAATTTTAACTGATAGTAAACTTAATTTCAATGAGCATATCCAAACAATAAAAAAAGAAAGCTATGTCTCTCTTAGGCCTTCTATACCGATTAACGGAAATAACAGACCCACGAGCATTACAATTATATTTTTCCACCATTGTCCTACCCCTGCTAACATATTGCTCCCCCATATGATCAATGTCTGCTCTTACCAATCTCACTACACTCAATGGTGTAACCAATTTCTTCACCAAAATAGTCAAACACTGTGTCCTGCATCTTCGTCATGCTTCCGAAGATGTCATCCTATCCTCACTTTCCATAGCTGATCTTCCTAGCAAAACTTTAAAAACAAATTTACAATTCTTGTACAACACTATTAACTCCCTCTATGACTGCCCTGAACTTCTTTCCCCTCAATTTCTGAATACTTTCACGACCCACCCGTAAACACTCATTACTTCACATGCCCACCCCTAGACTATCAATAATCAAACGCTCACTTTTCTTTCACCTCTCCTCAATGGTAAACTCACTTCCAACATAGATCCATTTCCCCTTTCTTCTGATAAATTACTGACCGTGCCCTTCCTCATCTCACTTCTTGACTTGGAATTTTTGTTATTGGTTATTGTTTATTGATTGTATATGTTTTTATTTATATGTTTTTTTAATGATCCACTGTAAAATGGAAAGTACAGCCGTATGTGGATAATTTTCTTTAAAATAAAATAAAATATTCATGCAAAACAGATGCATAAGATACCATAGCATACCATAACATAACATACCATAACATGAGAGATGCCATAGTCACCTACCAAATTGACTGTATCCTTGTCAGAATGAGGTAAGGGGACAAGGTGAAGCAGTGTAAGACTTATCCTAGTGCGGATTTAAATACATAGTGACCACAATCTCATGGTTATGGAGAGTCGCCTATGATATAATAAGATGTAAGGTAAAATGCATACCAAGATAGAACACTTAGAGGAGAATACAGTAATATCCGAGAAAGATTCACCTCAGCAATCGATGAAAATCTGGCCACAGGGAAGGAAAAGAGTACTGAGGGAAGATGAAATGACTTGAAAAACTCAATGGCTGAAGTAGCAAACAAAAATATTGTAAGAGAGTCGCTTCCAGAAGCCCATGGCTATGAGAATAAGTGATCTCATAGAGGAAATAAGAGAATACAAGAACCCAAGAAATGAAGAGCAAATTTTGACTACAAATTGAGAACCGAGTTATATGGGAATCAAAGAAGTCCAAGGAATAGTGGATGGAAAACTAGAACTAAGAAATCAATAAAAAACATGAAGAGGAGACAGCGTACAGGTTAGCCAAGAGGCACTTCGGAGAATGGAAATGGAGGTGTAACAATATCAGGGGTGAGAATGGGAAAATGCTCATAGTTTAATGGAAGGCTGCAGCCAGCTAATCTTCAGATTGCAATACTAATGAATGTATATGGAGCACTTTATTATTAGAAGCATCACTCTTATTAGGCCCAATGCTCTTGCTTACTGCACAAGGAAAATTGGACTATTAATGTATCTAAGTGTAGACTAACAAAATATAACAGCCTATTTTTTAATAAAATGATATATACTGATCTTTAAAGAGGTTAATGGAATATGCAAGAATTGCCAAAATAAGCCAAAGTACATCAATTTTGTACATTTGGTATAAAAAACCTTTAATACACTTAATTATTAGTACTTGTATGAAATCCTGACAAAATCAAATATTAATCACCTCTGCTTTGATGTACTTTCTCATGTTTTAATGTGTTACATTTTTACATTATTATATTATAATGATAGAATACCTTGTTAATATGTATGAATATAAGCTATCATTAATTTCCTGTTCAAATAAAAAAAATTGTAAAAATTTGTTTTTTCTTCTCCATATATGTTTAGATTATGAATTACTAATTCAGGCTTGATGTGGTGGAAGGAACACACATTGAAAATAAAGTAGTACTTTTCCACAAAATATATATTTACATACAACTTGTTTCGACTCACTAAGTCATCTTCAGGTACATTGACAAAAAATTCATTTACAACAATGTATATATAGTGACCGAGGAGGGGAAAGGGGAG
>WURS02000013.1:9296900-9314047 GCA_011762765.2 Rhinocypha anisoptera | reverse complement strand
GGTTCTTATTTTCTTCTAATGTTTTTGTGTCCCATCTCGGCTCACGTTTTACTCTATTTATTTTCTTATATCTTAGGTGGCTCTCCATGAGCACTAGATTATGGTCACTATTTATATCTGCACTGGGATAAGTCTTGCACTGTTTTACTTTATTCCTTTACCTTTGTCTGAGGAGAATTTAATCGTTTTGGTATCTGGCGATGTCCCCCGGCATCTTCCATTTGTATCTTCTACGTTTCGGTTACTCAAAGATTGTGTTCGCTATTATCATTTTCCTCTTGTTGCAGAACTCTATTAGCCTATCTTCTTTAGCATTTTGCTTTCAGAGTCCAAAATGTCCTATGCTGCTTCCTTCTTTTCCCTCTCCAACCACTGCATTCCAATTGCCCAATACAATCAGGTTCTCTATTCCTTTCACTTCGTTAAGGACCTCTTCCAGCTGTTCATATACTTCTTCTATTTCTTCGTCTGTATGTTATGTACCAAATTGTTAAGTCAAAATGTAAGTAGTAGTGGCCTCAACAGGGTATCCAGAATGTTCATCAGAGCTTGTACACATATGGACTCTACGAATATTTTGAAACCATGAATGTATAAACCATTATAATCAAAGCTGTGGGATCACCATAAAGTTTATCAAGTTTCTCCATAGAGATGACTAATGTTTGATCAACACAACATTTCATCCAGTTTAAGAAATCACTCATTTTTTAAATTGAACAACATACACAAAGGAGTCGAGGAATAAGGTCCGTGTTCTGTGAAGAGATAAAACTAACATGATATGCATGGACTTCTCAAACCACCCACTTGATAATAGATTCATGTATAGTTGTAGCATCACAAACATTTTTCTTTCTTGAATTGGATTTTCGGAATATTTGCTATATCTGTTTGGTTAATATAGTTTCTAAATATTCTTATTGCTTTTCATTGGTTAATAGTATGCAAAATTATGAAAAAAATTGATATTTTTTTATTATTTTAAATGTTTTAGTGCTCCCATGCTGCTGTGAATGCTTATGAAGTATCCCTAAAGAAACAGCCCTTAGTCTTGAAGAAATGGTGTAAAACTGGGCAACCAAAAGTGGTGTTAAAGTGTGATGAATTTGAGGAACTGCAAAGACTTGCTAGTGATGCACAGCAATTTGGACTTATTGTAAGTCCCATATGTGATGCTGGAAGAACACAAGTATCACCTGGAACAATGACAGTATTAGGTATTGGACCAGGACCTGTGGAGTTGATTGATCAAGTTACTGGACATTTAAAACTGTATTGATCATTTGCAGTAAATATTAATGTATTATACGTATGTGAATTATTACTTTTTTCAAACTTCAAAGCCCATAGAATTTTCCCAAGATGAATGAGCAGGAAAACCCTGTTTACATATTGCAAGTACTTACGTGGGATGATGCCTGATCAGATGCACATTCAACAATTCACAATGTAAACTGAGAATAGTCCCGTTTGAATTTTTTGCAAGCATTCTCTCAATTTTCAGGTTCTGTGTTGAATGGACTTGTGCAAGTAATTGCATTGTTTAAACTAGCCTTAAAAGTAAGCCTGTAGACCCAGTGAAATTGGGGAAGGTATTGTATTCTTTCTTAATGATGTGGCTCACAAGTCACAAAATACTCGGGAAAGCCACAAGTACAGTCTGAAAGCCATCTCCAAATGGGAAAAATGGCATGTGGCATTTACTGTTTATATTGGCAAGGAAGATCTTCCTAATACATACTAGGTTTCTGAACATTATGTAAATTTTGATTATGGTAAGTCCAAGACATTTTTATACCCAACTATTAAAATATACATATTTTGATTCATGAAGGGTATAATTAACTAAAATAATTTTTATCATTGGATGGCACACCATTTTAAATCTCATTACACACTAAAAGAACTTGAAAATAAATACAAATAGATATATTTAAATTAAACAACTTTTTAAGAAACGACAATTTTATAAGTTGGGCATAAAAAAAATTAAACACATTTGTTTTCCTATATTTGATAGACACTTTTAAGTTTGAATGGTAACATTTACACAGTTCAACATTGAACTTACAATTCCTTTCAATAAGTTAATGTGCACCACATACAAATTTTTCCTATTTGAATTTTAATTATGTACTGTGGCTCTGCAAGGTAATGTTTCAGAATTATCTTTGTCATAAGCAAGGACTATATATAGTTTATCATGATCCTTTTCTTGGAAATGAGGTTTAGAGTGGTAAATCATTAGATATGATTCAACAGCCTTTTTTCAATGCAAAAAGATTGTTAATAGTAAATGCCTTTCCTCACGATTTCTAACCCATAATTCACATGACTACAAAAGAAGCGCAGCATGATGAAGTCAGGTGTTTACAGGGTAATGTTCTTCATTTTCTGAATACATATAAGCATAACTAGGTTTAACCAGTTCGTTCAAGTGCAACTTATTTCACTCTCATTTCAAATCCTTGATTCTTTATCAGGATTTTATTAATATTTAATGCCACACAATTGCTTTTAAAAGTGTTTGAAATAAAATTAAATGAACCCAGGTGATGTTATAATGATAAACAAAAAATAGAAAAAAAATCTTATTGCATATCTCTACTTCTACTATCGCTACAAAGGAGGTTATATATGAATGGATGAACTAAATTTCATATCCAACAAATGCTTCTAGTCAGGTGTGTTCTTTGCAGCTCAAGCATTGAAACCAGACTAGGTGGATTTTTCAATCTCCACCAAGGTCATGGATGCAAGTGTTTCATCATTGTTATTAAAAATGTTATAGTGTCCACTGTAATTGGCCTCTTAGTGCTGTGTGTAGGCGATTGTATAATAAATTATTCTAAAACCATCCACATTTATAAGAAAAAAGTTAAAAGACTGCTAACTTCTATCCTGATACCTTAGTGCCCATTAAAAAAAACATTCAAATGTTATTAGGGAGGAGTGATAAATAGGCAATATCTTTAATGGTATAAGCTTAGTACTGTTTCTTAAACACCTAAATTACAATGAGATTAAAAACCACCCATTGATCTCTCAGTTCAGTTTAACAAGTGAGGATAGTGCTCACTTAGTACTAAGCCCAATGAGGTTAACACACCTAGGTAGGGGGGGTGAGTTCTTTTCCATGCCGCCTGTAACCTCCTAGGAAGATTTGGCATCCAGAAAAATACTCAGCAGGGATTTGACTGGAGACTACCTCACCTGGATTTGAACCCAGGTCCCCCTTTTAGTAGCCAAACTACCCATATGGCCTCTATTATGAGATCAGGAAAAATTGTTTGATTAGCCCAAGGAACAATTTATTACAGAAATACATACTAAACGGCACATTGCAAGTACAAGCCATAAGGCAAAATCATCAGGAAACCTAAAAAACCACATACTTTCAGAAATGGCACAAGGTTATGGCAAGAAAGATATTAATAATAGGATTAATTAACTGAATTAAAACCATTGGCTTCTTTATAAATATAAAGACGTGCCATTTTCCACAAAATAATTTGTATTACTACCTGGGTTTCAATGTTACTGCATCATCATCAGGCAACTAATGATGTACTAATCAACAACTTTAAAAGATAAGTTATTTACTAGCTCTGGCATGAAGGGGAAATTTTATTTAACATGCAATTAACTTTTTCATCCGGAAGGTTGGTAGTAAAACAACCACCTCTTTCACATCATTAACAACTGCTCATTTAAGAAGATTTTTTCTTGTGAACTGTAATTGGAAAACAATGTTAAGAATTAGTCTTATTTTTATTGAAGGAGCCAAAGGATGATATAGGTTAGGTGGAGAGCTCCCAGGGGCACTAGTCTTCTAAGGCCTTTGTACCATGCACCATATGGCCATCACCCATACAACCCAATGGCCTTAGTACAGGCCAGTGTGTCACCAATGAATATTTATTATTAATGGGAATGTACTCAACTTCTTCGGGTTTCAAGAATGGTGCCCCCAGGAAACTTTCGAGTTTTGGCAAATGACAGTGACTTGCATCAAACATACATATGACTTCGGTACATTTATCAAGAGAATAACAAAACTTTACCGGAGGAAATTGCTTCATTCTATACTTTATGGTTTTAATTTTTTCTCTTAATTGAACCTTAGCAAAATACTTACCTAGGTGAAATAGTTCAAGGAAGCAGAAATATCAAGCATAAGAACATATTTGATGTGCTTTGGTAAAATTTTGAAAAAGTGATCAGATTTAAAAGAATATTTTTCCCTTTAAAAAAAATTACTTGCGCAGTATAGGCAGTGGGAATTCCACGTTGAATAAAAAAACCAAAACAGCGCCAAGGGTGAAGAACTGTTTCATCAAAATAAAGATGATGTGCGGCTTCAACCTATATCCAAATGGATTTTCTGTTGTCCCCGACGAAAAGATGTATACAAATTGACAATTGCTTAATAGTTTTCATTGGAAGAATATGTATTCCAGAGAATAGCTGGAATTGGATAGCAAAAAATGGACTTCGTTTTTAAATGAAGCACATGGAGTAAATAAATAATCCCAATTGTTTCTGATCTTAAAGAACAGCATGGTGCTATACTCTTATTACTATTTTTTGTCATGAGACGTTCAGTGTCCGAAGACAAAGCGATTCTACGCAAAATTGAACTATGAAAGATAAAAGCGAATATTGCGCCTAATTACTGCTAGGCACATTCTAAGAATCTTAAATCCACTATGTACTTTTTCTAACTAATGTACTCGTATGGTAAGTTAAATCGACTTCCACGGTTAAAATATAACATTTGTTGCTGCAGCAACATATCCTAATGTCAACAAAACCTGCCACTTTCGCTTTTGACTTTTCTATTGTGAGGTACATATTCACCTTAAACGACATGATTTACTCGGAAAATATTGTTCGTGGAACTCAAAATTTAGAGATGGTACTCAATAGCATTAAAAATATGAAAAAAAGACTGTTAGTGCTTAATTTAATTTGTCTTTAAGGTTCCCCAGCCTAAATTCGAGAAGGAAGTATTTAAAAAATCAATGGCGGTTATTAAACTAGTTTTTAATGATTGTGAAAAAAAGTCACCCACCCAAATAATAAAAACAATGCCAATGTGACATATACGTGAAGATTAAATAACTCGTGTAACTCCAAATGGTAACTGCAGCAGGCGCTGATTTTTACTTGTTTTTCAGGCGTAATCGTCGCATCAAATATGGCGAGGAGAAATGATTATGATGATGCTAGGTAAGTAAATAACCAATTTCCATGACAGTTGGTATTTACTCACATATTTTTGACCATTAAAATATTCAGGACTAATTCATATGTAATATGATAGGTTTTTTTATTGTTTTGCTTAAGCTTGAGAATCGGCAATTCTGCCGAATTCTGATTTCCCGTGTGTAGGCATCTTTTTCACGTGTAGATTTAGCGTACGATGGCGTTCATAGAATTTTTTAAAGGAAATACTATCAGAATTGCGTGAAGAGAATTCATTTTTACATTAATGGACGCTTAACTATTAGTTTCCAATTTTTTATAGTAATGTGTTTGTTGTAGTTCAGTATATGTATAATCCAAAAAGGGTTTTGTATATGGTAATGTAAATTAATTTTTTGTTACTCCAGGGGTGGGTCTTACAGGGAAAGAACATTGCCAACCGAGGGTCCATTTACTGCTTATGTCGGTAATCTTCCAGAGAAAGTTGTTGAAGGAGATATTACCACAATCTTTCAAAATCAACAGGTATGGGAAATCAATCTAAGATGTGGCAGCATGAATGATTATAATACCCTTTTTTATTAAGAAATGTCTCTGTTGTTATTTGTGTCCTAGGTTAAACACATTCGTCTCGTGCGCGATAAAGAGACTGACAAATTCAAGGGATTCTGCTACGTTGAGTTCGAAGATATACAAAGCCTCAAAGAAGCTCTTGACTTAAATGGTTTAATTGAAATAAACAAAGATAATCGAGTAAAAGTGGCTTTGGCGGAGGCAAAAAGAAGTGAACGTGGAGGTGGATTTGATAGGAGAGGTAATAAAGGTAAGCCCTAAATTGACCCCTTAAATATAATTCGATTGGCTTTATCATTGTGACACTATAATGGCTTTCAGAACTACGTACCGGTTGCTTTCTTTTGGGGCTATTCGAATTGGAGGTGTTTTGGAGCATTTTCCAAATTTAGTTCTTATGTTTTTTATTGGGAGCCTCTACATCATTTCGGTGTCCAGCCAAGAGAATATTGTTTGAGGAAATTCACTTGAAGTACAGGCTGGCATTTATATAAAACTAGACAGCGTAGGTTGGGATCGGACCATTTTTTAAAAAGTTCACTCGATTCTTATGTTATGAACCTAAATATTTTATTATATTACAAACATAGCAAAGCGATTCGACAGCTCTGGAGTCAAACCTTAAAGCTCTTTCAATGAATTAGTTCAGAAATAGGTGCTACAGGCTCAAGAAATATTTATTGAATTTTTAGGAGTTTTTCTTCTGGGGTGGATAGACTCATTGTAAATGCACCCAAACCAATTGTTAATTGAATGTAAAGTGTCAGCGAAATGTTGATTATATAAAATTAAATCTTATTTGTCCGTAATGGGAAATACTGTGCATTTTTATGTTAATCAGTTTTATGAGCTAAATGCTAATAAATTAAAAAATATATAGAGAAATAAGCCTTCACAACTGCTTTCATGTCTCTTAATGCACCTTGGAAAACCTCAACATTGATGCTGGTGAATAGCAGGCTCACTAATATTTTGGAATTTTTGTTGGGATCCTACTCATTTGAAGTAGTTTGTATTTAATCCTTGCATGCACATATAATTGAATCCTGTTGGTTCAAACCAAGGGGTAAAGAGCTCAAGAAAGAATTGGTTATCCAAGCACAACCATTGAGTAGGATAAGGACATTTGAATACAATATACACAAATTTAATTTGTGCAAAGATCATATTACGTAACATAAAACAGGTTAATTTAAAAGTAAATACATGGTCATAAAATAGCATTGTGTTATAAACTCAAATAATTCAGACAATAATAAATGGAAAATTTTAATTTAATTTAAAATTTCCCGGCCTATAAGACGCACTTTTTTACTCCAAAATGTGCTCTAAAATCAGTCTGCGTCTTATAGGCTGGGAAATACAGTATTTAAGTTTTTTCGTAAATTCTAACCTGAAAAATCAAAGTGCGTCTAATAGGCTGGGAAATATGGTAATTTATCTCAGGACTAGTATACAAGTATATGACAAATCAAATTACAGATATAGTTTATTAAAATGTTTACATTTTATTAATATTTTTAATTTTTTTTATTTATTATGGGAGTTTATTGTACAAACGAATTCCAAAAACTCTTAAGACCTGTTGAACTATTAAATGTATGTACATGCATATGGGATATGTATCATGTCTATTAGTCTTGTGGAATAGCTATGAATGCTTGAGTTATTTTGGAATGAAGCAATATTACATGTACATACAAAAGAACCTAAAGGAACAATATAATTTCAAGATTATTGCCAATAATTGACTTGGTGATGAACATTTTTTTTTTGAAGCTTGCTTTTTGCTTTATCTATGACTGCAGATGCACGAATAACATTCATTTCAAAAATTCAGTGTTATTATTAGTAGTTTTCTTGTTCAGGTTAGTAAAAGAGTTATAATCATTCACTTACAAATAATCTGTAGTAATGTATTCTTAATTCATCAAAAATAGATTGCCCAAATGACGGGTGCTTTTGTTTGGAGCCACACTCCCAGTCTGAAAAAACATCCTTATTTCCAGAAGTATTTTTAGAAAAGATATGTTGGGATTTCATGTCCATAAAGTTAATAATCTCAATATTCCTTAAGGAATGATGAGGGGCTAATTGTTAATTTGTGCTTCTTTTTGGTGACCTGACATCCACCACTGACACAACCATCCTTAATTCAAAGGTCTGTCTGATGATGAATAAGGGGAGAGTGCTAGGTTATAAATGTTGGAAAATTGAAGATGTAAAATTTTCTTATGGATTTAATTCATTCTGTCAAGTGTTTATCTTCAGAAATTGAAGGTCTACTATGCTATTGTGTGAAAGTTCAATCAAATCGCTTACTCCTCTCTCATACAGACATATTTGGTAAAATTACCTTATAAAAGTTGCAATTGAGATGTCTAAACAAATTCCAAGGGACATAAACGTTATAGAGTCAGGTGAGATGTGGTGGAAACGATCCATAATCTAAGAAATAAGTTACAAAATTTGCAATTTCCACTTTAAAAAACTTCTTTATTCCGACATGTTTCGGTGCACTACACCATTTTCAAGTCAAGTCAAGGACTTCGGAATAAAGAAGAAGTTTTTAAAAGTGGAATTGCAAATTTTGCAACTCATTTCTTAGAATATCACTATTAATGTGTAAAATGTGCTATGGAATTTTTAGTAATGGTCCATGAGAATCTCAACTACTTAAGAACAGCATTTAGTTAGTATTCTCTTTAATTTTTGTTTAAAATGTATTTCATTATTTTTATCGTATATTTTGATGTACAATTAACATACTTCAGTGAAAGCTAATAATGAAATAATGCGTAACACGTGTTATAGAATTTTTAGTCGGGTGCCGTACGAATCTCGATCACGCGAAAAGAGCAATTTATGTTGGTATTCTTTTTAATTTCCATTTAAAACGTACTTCATTATTTTTATCGTATATGTTCATGTGTCCGCCATTTCCATGCAATTATTGGCACCGACCTCTGGTAGCGTGTGTACAAACTTCATGCAATTAGTTGCGCCAAGAATTGTGCTACAAAATCCAGACAATTTCTAGCACCATTCTTGCCCAAGAAATGGCGTCGTGTCGTGTGATTCGGGCTTTATACGTTCACAAGGGTCGAGAATCGCACCTATAAGGGATCCTTCGTCCCTTCCTACGATGATCTCGCCTTTCTCGTACCGACGAAGGGAGCCTTCTCCCTTCGAAGATAGAGAGATACTAACCTTCGAAGGTGAAGGTTCGTTTTTCAAGATGGCTGACATGTATGCACTAAACGTTTTTGATTACTTATTTAGAAGTAATTTGGGAAAAAATCCGTAAAATTTCGTTTTCAACGAAATATGAAAGTATCGGAAAATATGAGAGATTCTTTTTATTATTCTTAAGAGTATACCACTTTTTTATGTGCTAAAATTTCTGATGCGATCTTTTTCCTCCGGAGGATAAGGATTAGGAAAAATGATATCAGAAAATGTGCCACAAAAGTTTTTCGAATAAATGCTGGCAATGGGGAAAAAAGGGAAATTTGTTTGTATGCTCCTCCCAAATAAATTATGTGACCACATAGGAACATTAGGGAGTCTAAATAATGTACGTTAGGAAGGTTACTTACTCATTCCATGTGCAAAACAATCATGTTGGAAGTGACTCACCTGAAAACAGAAAAAATGAATAATATTAATTGCCTGGTCAAAAAAACTCACCTCCCTCAAATATACCTCATATGGAAATAATATTTCACAATAAAGTAATCAATTTCATCACTCAAGAAAGGAATTCAATTCCTAAAAATGTCATCACAAAAAAATCAACACAGGTAGTGAAACCATAAACAGTGATACATTTTAAAGGTTATTTAACAGTATTTGAACCGAATAATATGAATGAATGACCATGTAGCATTCTCACTACATCTTACTAGTGGCCATGACTTATATGATATCATGGCTTATAGCGCAAAATTGATGGGTAATATTCCTGTAATCACAAACCAGGTCTGAGAACCAGTTAGGGGAAAGATATATTGACAGAGCCAATATTCGAACTTGCCCTTCCCAACATTTCAGACATATGGGTTGCGATATTAACCTTGTCAAAGCAAAATCTGAAGAAAACATTTCAATTTACCAGTTAAACAAAAAAAATGCGGAAAAAGATTGGAAATTCCGTTCAGAATAACGCAGGAGAAGCATATTTTGCAATCTTAAAAAAATATATTGATCCTCTTCTACGAAAAAAATTTTAATGTACATATTTAAATAAATTTCGACTTCAATTAAAAATTCCATTTTATTTCAGATAAGATACTTTGGAGCAGTTTGAATAACAAATAGATATGCAATTGCATTTAAAAAAATTTAAAATTCAAATCAGTTATTTACCATGATCACGTTAGATACGATCTAAAAATAAAAATGCTAATGAGGTAAAACAAAATTTCAACAGCAAATTTCATTAAAGAAAGTATAAATGTTGAGATTTTATTTCATATTATCAACGAAATATATTACATAAGTAACAACTTATCGATGGATAGTAGTTAGATATCACGTTAAATAATATAAATAAAATTACAATATTAACTAACATTTATTATTCAGCAACACGCAAACTATTGATACAACACAAGAAACGCAACTCTAACGGGATTCTTTGTATTTCATTTTATTATATATATATATATATATATACATACATATATATTATACCATTCATTTTCAGCGCGAAGTGTATCTTTAAAAGTCTTTCCGAGTGCCTGTCTTTGGGAGCGGCTGCTTCGTAATATTTATTTATACACATTTCAAATTCAAGACGAATCAAAATCACAAAAAAAGACTTCATTGATGTTACAGACATTATCTTATGTAGGACGAATAACGTCCTTAAAGCTCAAGTGCAATATTTCAGTTAGGTGGCATAATTGACTTTAAACGTGATTGATTACATACAGTCAAAATCCGCAGCGTTCTAAACCGATATATTGTCTTCCATGAGCAAGTGACCTATTTATGCACTGTGGAGAATTTCACAAAAAAAGCAAGCTCTCTTGCCTCACGCTTCTCCAAGCCGAAAGCGAAAAAACACCTAGACATTTTAATGATAGTCTTAATCGAATTATTTCCACCTAAACGCAATTTATGCGCAAAAGGGATAACTCCTTAAGCCCCACCCTTCGGCCATCACTTCCCTGAGTTTTTGAAGTGACCATTAAATCACTTAGGCATCCGACGTGGAATTATGTGGGATATGTTTAAAAATGAAAATATAAAACACGTCCTAAGACCCGCCCCCGTGGAAAATAATTCAATTCCATCTCAAAAGGAAATGGAAAGGCTTTCGCGGAGGAAGGGAGGGGGGGGAGGAGGGAGGTAGGGTTGAAAAAGAGAGAGAGAGAGAGAGAGGGGTGTGGACTAGGGGCCAAACGAACAAGCAAGGGCATTCGGAATGCGGATATTAAATTATACATTCACTGAACGCTGCGAGGCATGGAAAAACAGTCCGCCGTAGATAAATAATCTCCCTTTAAGGTTTCCGCGCAGTCGTTTTTAATTTCGATAGCCGCATCGCAGTACACGGGGACTATAGTGTGCTGGGAGGGAGGGAGGGAGAGAGTGCAGTGCTGACAGGTGGCGACCTGTCCAGTCTACGGGGTAGACTTTGCGTCCCGGAGTCATAAATTACCCCTCCCTCAGCGACTTCTCTCAGAAAACAAGTAGTAACAAGAAAATAAAAAAAGTAAGTTTTCCAAAAATAAATTTCGTTCACCACGAAAATCTGGTGAGACGCCGTATAACGGGAACGAGAAGGATAAGGGAGCGGATTTTTAGTCCTTGGCGATTCAAAAATGGCGATTCTCTCTCTCTCTCATGCTGAGGTCGTTGCGCTAAGACGCCGTAACGAGAACAGTCCTCTCAGAAAAAGGATGGAATGAGATTTGAGAAAAATTAACCTATATATATAGGATTCACTAAATATGCAGGTCGAAATGATAATCAAAAGGAAAACTACGAGGAAATCGCCTCTCCAAATTTTTTTCGTAAAAGTAGCATCGACTTGCAACAAAAACGACCCGAACACACTCTTGTGTTTCAGCGACGTTCCCTTCCGTATTTTCGGGGTCTTCGGGATTACTCCGAGAAGGTAGAGATCAATTATTTTAAATGCCGACTGAGTTAAAATCGATTCTACAAAAAGGCAAAGAGACCAGCGAGTAATCATTCGTTTTTTTTTGCATTTGCGTGGTGCGACACCAATCGGAATTCATCGCCAGTTGAAAAAGACGTGTGGTGATGGAATCATGGATGTGTCGAAAGTGCGTTCACGGGTGACACAGTTTAAATAAGGCAGAACAGCATGTGACGACGAACCAAAACAATCTCGGCCTCGCACACCCACAGCGTCACAGCGATTTTCCAGTGGTCAAAACAGACTACTAAAGAAGCCTTCACCTTGACCATAGAATCACGGCGTCGACGTTGCGAAAAATTTTTTACGGCTGCAGGGAGATTACGTCGAGAAGTAACACAAGTTTTACTAAAGTAACGCTTTGAGGCTTCACTACGTGGAACCGATCCATAATGAAGTAGGGGAAGTAAAGACACTTGTGATTCCACTCGATATTTTATTTTAACACGACCAGGGTTTCAATGCATAGTATCATCTTCAGGTCCTTCAGGACCTGAAGATGGAGGTCTTATAACTTGAATGCACCTCGTCGTGTTTTTCAGTGAAGCACTCACGGGTTTCCAATCCAGGTCTTCTCTGCGGTGTTACTCTTGGTCCGATCGGCACTTAAACGAAGTTCTTCAGACCCGAAAGGAAAGGCATCAAAAGAATGACACGGATGGAAGGAAGTTGAAGTGTTCGTTCGTGGGCACATGGGAGTTTTCACGGTGTTGTTTCAAGTCTAGTCTGCACTAACACATCGGGCTCTTCATGCCGGAAGGAAACGCAAAAAATTATGGGAACTGAAGGATAGACGATAGTTGAAGGTCGGAAGAACTTCCGAAAAATGAGTTTTAATATTTGAGAAGCTGTGTTTATCTACGGGTTGATTTAAATAGGAGTGACCTAAAATTTTTTTAAATTTGGTACCATATTCGCCCCGTGCATCTCTGTCTCTTTGTAAATCTGTTTGCTTTGTGAGATTGCGTGCTCTCTTGTTGACTTGGGAAATTTAGCACGGACCAATGATATCGAGGCACGTTTCGTGCGGTTTCGACAAGGTGGTGCGACATGCCATGCGATCCGTGAGGCGCTTGTTGTTTTTGCGTGAAAAATTTCTTGTCGCGTTATCTCTCTCGGAGAAACAGCGATGACATCCATTGGTCTCCAGATCTTACGAATTTACCCCGCTGGATCATATTCTTCGATGTTTTTGGAGAACAAAGTTCACGCCAACAACTGGCAAACAAAGAAGGAGTTGTAAGTTAATGTTTGACGAATTAATACCGCATTGCAGCCCGCTGTGTGCGAAAACTTCACCTAAAATTAGTAGGCTAAAAAGAACAGAGGTTCATCGAAAAATGAGAGGTTTCGTATTATGAATTTTATTTTTTAAACTGATTTTTGAAACCTAGGTATACTTACGTGCAAACAATTTTTATTCTACAAAATGTTTATTTTATGGAAAATAAGAACAAACACATTTAAACTCATTGAAACATCCTTCCCTACTGGCTAACCAAAGGCATGGTCTACGAAATTAATTCGATTGCGCATGGAGATATAGGAACGTTAAGAGGATACTGCTGGTAACTCACAATTATTACAGAAATAACGTTTATGGTACAGGAGTTAAACAAAATACTTCATAAGCAAGCATTCCTTTCATTTAACATGGTGTCAAATAAGAGAGCAATAACAATAATATAGCCGGTTAGTTCGCGTGAAATTAGGTGAGAGTGAAAAAAAAAACCGTATTCTCATGGTCTAAGAATCTAACTACCAATCTGGATATAAATATTTATTTATTTTTTAATAAAGATTTTATTTCCGTTTGGCTATATATTAAATTTTATTAAGATCATGATTAATTACACATCAGAGAATGTTGCGCTCTATCTTACAATGAAAATGACGCAATCCATCAATTTCTCCCCTAGTTATATCGCGCTACTACATTCAGGTATTTTCAGTTTCGCCAATGTCCTCCGATACATGCGTTCTTAAGGTTAGATATCACCAT
Source organism: Rhinocypha anisoptera (assembly GCA_011762765.2). NCBI lineage: Eukaryota > Metazoa > Arthropoda > Insecta > Odonata > Chlorocyphidae > Rhinocypha > Rhinocypha anisoptera. The sequence goes on along the minus strand of WURS02000013.1, from coordinate 9,300,089 downwards.
GATATGCTGGACTCAACAAAGCCCAGATAAAAGGACGTTACAGTCTCCCCAGATGTGACTGCTCAGTATCTTTCAGCTTTGAAAAAGAAAATGTGACTGTAGAGGATATAAATTTATGAAATTCCCGCGCCTCAATATTCTACCTTTGACACTATTGTGACCAAGCAGTGGGCCATGTTTGTCGGCATGTTACCATTTCACGAGTCGAGATAATCCCTTCCTTGGCACCAGGCTTGCGTAATCACTAGTATTGATTCTAGCATAGGTCTCGTGGTAAAGATGCCATTTCGTACCCGTCAAAATACACTAGGTTTACTAGACTTTAAAGAATTCGGAATTCCCACAAATAAAATTCGTAGCACCGAAAAATACACCGAGTAAAATTGTTGAATAAACGAATGGAATTCCACAAAAGCAAGTGCAATGACGTTGATTACCTCCTAAAATAACTAACACGAAAGTCCTATCGCTATATCTAAAATATTTCCACCGGTGGTGGTATGAATGGTTAAATATTACATTCAAGAAGTAGCAGCAACACGTTACATACATTATAATAATATGTAAAATGTTCTTTGTTTACCAATGGGTTTTCCCCTCGCTTGGGAAAATAGATGACATTCTTTCTTCCTATTGGCTCTTTTCTCCTGGCCAGTTGAATATGTTTAATGTGCAAGAGGAAATGAAAAATTTGAGGTTTTACTCAGCGCGAAAGGTAATTCGCCTGATGAATTTAAATATATATTAACTGACACGATGTTTCCGGGAAATGCAAAATCGCACACACAACCACTTGGGAGACATTAGCCCCGTAATCCAGATAGCGTTGATTAAAATCGGAAGCCCCCAGCAACGAGGAGAGCAGGAATTCCTTTCCGCCTCCCCCCTTTGACCTTTCTCCGAGGTTATTAATTTTTCCTCTCATTCCACAAGCCGTCGAATCGGCTGGCACTCCCGTTTCCATGGATGCCTCGCCACCCTTCTGGCTTAGTTGGGCTCAAACAGTTTCTCGTACAGGTTGTCAAAGTACGCCGAGTGTTTCTCTATCGAAGCCAAATGCTTAAAGGGCCGGCTCGATCTCATCAACAATTTAATGAACTCGCTTTCAAAACGTCGGATTGGATGGATGGCTATGACTCTTTCGTGGCGATGTACGTATCGTGTGAGAGTGTATCGCCTCCGAGGCGATAGGCCATTTTTGTCGTATTGAGACGACGCAGTAAAGTGGCGACCATGCTTAAAAAACCCACGAAGAAAAGGATTGTAACTGAATGGCTTATGCGACTAGGTTTATACCTCAAAAGACATGAGCAGTCATTTAAAACGCCTTATTTTCTGCCGTCAAGCATTCTACACCATAGGATTCAAGCTTAAATTCCAGATTTCGAACACTATATTCACTCTGTATCAATAGCTTTCATATCCATAGAATATTATACAAACATATATATATATATATATATATGTGTATGTGTATGTATGTATGCATTATATATATATATATATATACATACATATCTATAATAGATGTTTATGAGAAAACTCATTCGAGCGCAATATACATAACACAGCCACAGGGGTGGCGAAGAAAAATACAGAACACAGAAAGAAATAACACTCAAAAGTAATTTACAATAATTTCGACAGCGTCGCTGTCTTTTTCGAGGCGTAGATGGAAGATTACTACGGGAAAAAGACCTTTCCCTGCAGTACTCCATGAAGATGAACACAAAAAAAAGGGCAATTACAAGTATGTTACGTTTCGGTATATAATTTGCCTTCCTCAAAGGGACAAGTCCTACATGCTGGCGCCTTATCCTTTCGGAAGAGGGGAAGGGAATGGAAGGGGAATAGAAGGGAAGGAGGGGAGCATATGGGTGTGGTTTGGAAGAAGGGACAATGACGTCAGAAATTTTTTTTAAGTGGGGAGCAGTCGGCGATTGGGGGAGGGGGTGGATGGCAGTGTTGTTTTCCGTACACTGATTCAAAGAGGAGGTGTTTTCACATGTTCGGTGTCATCGGACAGATTGTGATAATGGAATTGAGCGCTCCGTGTGGGACGGGTGGCAACTTTTGAAGTGGAGGTATTTTTGGTGGTTTGTGTGTTTTGTGTGAACGGTGGTAGTGAAGGAGTTGTTGTGGAGTGCGATGTCTACGTCCGAGGAACGTTACAGAGGTGTCAGAGATGGAGGAAGTGAAAGCTGAAGAGGAAGCGGAGTTTAAAGAGGAGATGAAGGAGGAAAGATTTATTTCTACATGGTAGGAACATGACAAAGTAGAAACATTCAGTCGATATATCGACACAGAGGAGAGGTTTCAATTTTTGAGAGTTGAGATAGGTTTGTTCGAGGTGGCCCATGAAGAGGTTGGCGCACGACGGTGCCATGCGGGTACCCATAGCGGTGCCTTTGGCCAAACCCCGCTTCCATCATTCCCCCTTCTCCCACCCACCCATATGCTCCCCTCCTTCCCTTCTATTCCCCTTCTATTTCTCACCTCCCCTCCAAAAGGAGAAGACTGCAGCCGGCAGGACTTCTCCCTTTGAGGAAGGAGGATGATCTGCCGAAACGTAAAATGCTTGTGTCCTTTTTTTGTGTTCATCTTCACCTATAGACTTATTTTATTACATATATATATATATCAAATCCTCATACATCCCACTACCCAACGATCTAACCGAAACCCCTATTCTCTTCCTCCCCTACTTCGTATACCTAGCATTCTACCCTCCAATTTAAACTTAAACATCCGATTACATCTGAGCACCCCGTACATCCAACTTTCCCTCACCTTCTCTTCTACCATAGTATGTCGGGGATTGTATTATATTTTTGATTTCATCGCTGTAAAGTTCTTCCTTAAATTGGAATTAATTTCCACCTACGAAATCTTCCGGCCAAGATCTATCATCGTAAATTGCTGTAATTAGTTCATAAAACTTCTTCCTTCCTGCTTTTCCTATTCCCTTGAGTAATTCTGCTGTTTTATTATACACCCCCACTGTCTTATTCCTCTTCATGTCCCGCAGGGCACTTTCGCTCTCTCTATCTAATGTATTAGGGCCTAAACAATCCTCCTCTACTTCCCATTCTCTTTCTAAATCTAAGTTCGTGGGTCTATTCTCCTTATCATAGAGTTCCTCCACGTACTCCTTCCATCTTTTCCGAATATCTTCCTGTTCTATTAGTA
>WURS02000013.1:9264546-9283736 GCA_011762765.2 Rhinocypha anisoptera | reverse complement strand
TTAGTTTAAACCACGGGTTGGGGGGGGGGGGTCGCGGCATATATATACATTATATATGCCGCGGACTTATTAGTGGAATTGCAAAGTTTCCTTTATCCTATACATCATGAAGGAGTTCCACATAGTAGAGCCGAGTATGATTTCCTAATGGTAAAAGTTTAAAGATTGAGAAGATAAAAAAATTCATATTTCAACCCATTTTTAAGATTTCTCCTCTCTTTGTTCATATGTTTTACTTCCACGCAATGCTATACGCTGAAACCTGAGAATAGATAAAAAATTTTATCTTAGTCTAATTATAGTAATATTTATCTTTATTCTTTGATAAACAATGGAGAAAGTTATCGTTTAAGTTGACCTTCGCATTCAAAAATACTAGTTATGTATATCCTTTGAACGCGAAAGCTTAGATGCTCAAGTAATTTCGTAAAATCAACGGTTTTACAAGAATTGAATAATTAAATGCCCTGCTATCTTATGAGAGAATATTAAAAGGGTTGATAATTGAGCACTGTATCTTGTAGAAGGATAGGTAAGTTCTTATGGATAGGAAGAAACAAGGGTCATGGAAATAAGTCCGCAATAGTTTTAATGAAAACGATAATTGCACACAAAATTATGAGTAAAAATATAAAAACAACTAGGATAGACGTACCCTCACTTGGATAGATACGCGACCTAAAAAGTACCATTATATTTTCCAATGCATGAGCCATTGTTTTACATTTACTTTTGTCATCTCCGCTCTAAGAGAAAGGGCCCGAGCAATTACGAATTGAGAGCTACGTGTGTGGCGATGCCGGCGAGCGGCCTGTTGACAGAAAACACATTATTCTGTTCGAAGTTTTTTTTTAAACAGCATCGCAAACGGTAGAGGAATGGCAGTTATGAAAAAAGAGGCCCGAGGCATAAAGGAACGCCCTTCGCTGAGGTTTGAACCTCTGACCCCCCTCGCATTTCTGAGGCCAGTCACGACGCCAGTGCGCTTTCTCTAATGAGGTCGGCAGTTAAATACTGGCGCTGCGAACGTTACCAAAGTCACGTTTTGTGCAATCCGAATCCTTGGAATACCTTTGCGATAGCAATCGACCTCATGAGGTCGATTGCAAGGCGTTCATTCATTCACCCTCTCCGTATTGTGCTATCGCGTATGCTGTTTAGGAATTCGGAATTGTAATTACTTTCAGGCTTCCGACATTGAAAGAACTCCAGGCTCTTTCTTAGCAGAATATCGGTGACTAGTCCAAGTTGGAACGTCGCACGGACAGATGTGAAGAAATCAAAAAGATACAATTTCATGACAATTGGATGTAAAAAAAATTCTGCCCGCAATGCAAACAAACATCTCTATCCAACCCATCACAGGGACGAAAATTTTTATCCGCGAAGATTTTACTACACTCCAGATTTGTTAAAGACATAAGCTGAATTCCCAAGTTCACATGTTACTTTGAACCTCATGGCATACAAATGTTATAGCCAGTTGAGCAGTACTTCAGGATTTCTGTTCATGCATTGGTTTAGTTGGGAGACATGATACCAACCACTTTCCCTGGTCGAGATATGAAGTTCTTTCTCCCATCCACTATATACCCAAGTGACTGTAACGTAAGAGTGAATTTGTAAATGCATTTGTGTTCCCTACCAGAGGACACCCATAGGTTAAAATCTCTTTAATGCATTTGGAATATGTATATGTGAGGTGTTTTCCTGTCTTACAATCAACCAGCCACTTAAATATAAACAGTATCCGAGATTTTTTTACCAGAACGGAGTGAAGAACCTTAAGGTGAATTAAAGAGAGGAACTAATCTCAAACTCATAAGTTTCTTGGTACAAAGTGGGAGAACTACTAAAATCGAACTCCTGGCAGTTTCCACACATTCTTTTATTTTTTCCCACAATCACGGGATCATTAATATACAACATGTTCAGATGATGATGTTGCATGGCAATGGAGCAATGATCATAGGAAAAATTAAGGTAAATTTGGAAACGGCCAGGTGTCTGATTTTCTTAGTACTCTTACTAAATAGCATTTAGACCTCGTTATTCCTTAGACTATTTCGAAATCAAGGGGAGTAGATCTTAAGTAAAGCTTTTACTCACAAGTGTAACCAATATTCCCTTTACTTCTATTATTATTAATAATATAAAAGTTACAACTTGGCAGTTTGCCAAACGGTAGCATACATGCTAATTTATTCTCAAAATCACTTGATTCACTCGATAAAATTAAAGTAATGAAAGGAAAACCAAGCAAGTTAAGCAACAAAATAGAACGCAATAATGAAAGGAAAGATTACATTTTTATTTTAGATATTATTTTCATAATTTCTTTAAAATATTTACAATATTAGGATTCAATAGTAGTTAATCGCACTACTATTTAATTGAAATCAAACGCTTCTTCCTATAGTTCTATTGTTTTAGTTTAATGATTATTATCCAAATAGATTTCGTCGTATCCCTATTTATCTTAAAGTATTAGTTTACTATAGCTTTCATTATATTATTATATATAACATTTGACAGTTAAAAACTATCAATAGTTACGTTAACTGACTAATCTTAACGAGTGACGCATTTGAGGAGCAGAAGTATGTATTTTTCATCATAATTCTCCATTCCCTTGGTGCTACCATTTTCAAAATAACAAAATATTCACCATCTGTATTCCATTTCTCCCTATTTCTAACAACCTAGCTTTCTTAATACACCAGACGTTACCTATAGTCATGTAGTTGCATTTATTTCTGTCTGATACTTTCGATGGTACACGTCTGCTGACGTTATATTTTACGTCGTCCTGTCGTCTAGCACCATTTGGTTAACTTTGGCGATGTTTTCGTCGGTAGTTGCAGATTTTGGACGTCCCAAACGTTCATCGTCTCCCAAGTTCTTACGGCCACGTTTAAATTCAGCTGCCCAAAATTTCACTGTAGTAAATGATGGTGCAGAGTCCCCATACATATAATCCAACTCATCGTTGATTTGCGTAGGCGTATTGACTTTCAAAAACAAATATTTAATAACAGCTCGATACTCGATTTTGCCCATACTCACAAAAACACTCACATCAACTCACTTAACGATTGTTACATAACAACTGCGCGTCCAAAATGGCTGAAACTTTGGTGAGTAACTGTCAGCAGATGAACAACGAAATTCACTAGCTTTTATTTACGAGTGCTGCCATCTTCACATTGAGTCGGAAACTTTTAAGACCACCCTCGTATGTATAGTTTTGATTGTAATATTGATGGGCTTAGACAAAATCTGTTATTGGATGTTGTAGACTTTCCATGAATTTTTCTTGAGAAGTAATTCTTCTTTTTTTTTTCAAGGGAAAAAGAAAGAGATAAGAGAAGACGTGGGAGTTCTCGAGACAAAGGTGTGCCACATGATGGAGATCGTGAGAGTTCACGTCGGAAGAGTGGCAGAGAAGGTAGCGGGAAACGATCTCGAAGCCGTGAAAGGGCTAGGGATAGGTGAGATGATGTGATTAAGATCTGTATAATAACAGGTTCAAAAGCACTTTTGAGAATAAAGGAGTGTGGCTTAATAATTTTTCTATTAAATCATTGTTAATTATATTGGTGTATTTATTAGTGTTCTAAAATTTCTTAAAGGTAGTTAAACTTCTTATTAATCTATCATTAGAATACTTGTCCCTTGTCAGAGAGAGTTTGTTTGCTAACTTCATGTTATTTCTACTATTATCTATCTGTTACTTATAATTTTGTGTATGATTTCTTAGTGAAATAGTATTCTACCATTGAAATAGTATTGCATCATTGTGTAAGCAAAAGTATTGTTTAGTTATTGTGCATTGTTTTAGTGTTTGTCTGCACAAAGATAAAAATAGACTTTCAAAGTAAATTCAAATAATTTCATAGTGTGGTAAGATTTTAATTCCGTAGGAGGTATATCATGTATTTTAGTTAAGGGGTTAAGATAATTATTTGTCCTTTCATTGATTACTAAATAATAAGATATAAAATATTATTAATTCTTTCTCTATTAGAATTGTTAATCACTCCACCATGAAATCTCAATGTAGGGTATCAGGTATAACTTGATCAAATGATTCTATATTAAAGAGGGATACTTTGTAATTCCTAAGACTTAATGACCAATGAAGAGGTAGACATAGGGTTTTGGCTAACTGCTGCACTTGGTAGAATGTACTGGTCAGGACTCTACTTAGTAAGACTTTTTGTATTATATAGTATGTATTTCTTCCTTCTTAATTTTCAGTGAATATAATATAAATTGCATAAGACAATTAGGTTAGGACACAATGGTATTCTTAAGTTAAAGAAATTCATTAACTTCAAGAAGCTCAGATTAATGTTGAAATTTAGATATAGAAGTCAGAATGAAGCAGAAGTTCATGAGAATGGGTAATTAGAAAACTAAGTTTCACCAATGTTATCATATAAAATTGTAAAGTGAGGTATACAAGCATGTATCATAAGAAAAGAGACTACCATTATTTTTACATCATGATTCCATTGCAGTGAGACATCATCGGATGAATATCAAGTTTTGGGCAGGTTATTTATAGTCAGAGGGGTGTTGTCAGGAGAAGGGGAGGTATTTATGCCCACAGCAGTCCAGGTTACTTAACCGTACAATTCTTTGCACCAGTAAAAGTTATTATTAATTTTTTGTGTACATCGCTATCTAGGGTTCCTCTGAATCAGTTCTCTCTTCATTGTAAATTCTGCTTTTCAATTTATTTTATGAAGTTGGTGATGATTTTTGAGAGAAATTGAATAAGATTGAAAAAATAATTCACTCGAAACTGGATCATTTAAAAGTGCAGACATTTTTTTAAAGTAAACATTATTTTTCAAAATGAAGATTGCAGATGAGTTATTTTTTCATTTGTTTCCACTTGTCTAATATGTCACTATATATTTTAATGTGCTAAACTTTCCTTTAGTGATCTCCAGAAGTTCTCTAATCTTGGTTAATGTTTTAAGTCTCTCCTATATTCAAATTTTGTTTCTGAATACAATTTATACTTTCCCTTCAGATACTCATGATTTCTAACTACATACTTGTTTAAAAATAATTTGAATTCCTCCACTTATACTATTCTGTGTGAAGTAATTAACTGTTATTGTTTTTAAAAAATTTTGTTTAAATATAATTCTCTGAATCATAATGAAGCTAGTTTTATTTTCAATTACTGATTTCTATGTGCATAAATGATCTCTTTGCAGTGAAAATAGTTATAAATGCCAAGCGTATAGTATTGTATTATGATGTATTACAAAATCTTACCACATTTATTGAAATCAGTCATTATCTTGATTTTACAAAACACCAAAATTTTGGGTCCCAAGGTATTATGTAAAATCAAGATTCTATTTTATAAGAATTTTCCTCAAAAAACTCTACAAATAAGTGTTCCACTTGCTCCCTTCTGTTCTCTTTAAATAAATAATTTTTTATTTCTTTTTTTGTAAAAAAATATTATATTTGTTTTCTTGTGACTTATTTATTAATTTTCTGAGCCACAAATTAATACTGTAATAGCATTATACGAGCTGTAAGATCTCCTTGGCTCAATAAACAAAGAAAGGCATGCTTCTAACTCTTCCCATGCTCATTTTACCATTTCCTCTTTATGTTCATTAAAAGTTGCAAGTATCGATTGAAGGTGTTTTCTTACTTTCATATATAGCTGTTCATGTGTATGGGGAATCAAGCAGGAGAGTTTGTTTTGTGAAAGGTTTTGAGTACTCATGTAAACGTTTAATAATATATTCAAGTTTGAGAATATTCTAAGAAAATACTTGTGGTTGTGTTGTAACTGTTTGACTCACGTTTAGATTTCTGTCTTTTTAATGCTTCTCAGAAGTTTGTGTGTTGTATTTGATTTTCTTGCTAACATGATACATTTTATTTATTTTTTTGGACATTCTTATAGACATCATTCAGATAGGAGACGATCTCGTTCAAGAAGTCCTCATCACCATCGCCATCATCATGGTCACCATGACGATGATCGTCGTTCGAAGAGGAGTCGAGGGAGGTCTCCATCAAAGACCCAATCAGGTGATGAATCTCGAACAGCAGAAGCCAAGAAGGCCAATGCTGTCTCACGTGCTGTGGCTGCAGCCGCAGCTAACATTGCAGCTGCAGTTGCCGCCACAGAGGCAGCGCAGTCTTCTTCTGTTTCTTCCTCTTCATCCTCAAAGAATGAAGCAGGCTCTCAGTCAAATAATGAACTAGGGGAAGATGGGAACCAGTTGATTAATACAAAGACCAGTCAACAAGGTAGGTTAACTGTTGTTACTGAGCTTGCTGGTTGGCATGGAAAGAGGGCTGAATTATTTTATGTGATAAGCATTTTGCATAGTACTTTTGAATGTGAGGTTTTTAAAATTTTTCATATTGATGTAGCTGTTTTGTTTTACTTTTCACCCATCAAGGCTATTATTGTATCGTGGGATGGTATTGCAAAGGATAATAATGGTGGAAATAGAATGAAATTGGAAATTCTTAAAGGAGATGCTTGTGATTTTGAGTCATTCCTTTATTAGAGACAGGAGCCTTAATAATTTCTTCTGGGTGTAGGAGGTGCGTTCTACCATTACTCCTGTAGGTTGTAATTCAGTGTCAGGAGTCATTGTTTGATTTAGCTATCTGCAAATTAGGCTGAAATGTGACAAACATTATTCACAGAAATAAATGGGGGGTTTGTATTGATTTCCTATTGAAAGGTTTGGCAAATTGTCTAATTTTATTAAATTAAAGTAAAAATTCTTAATGTGCTTAGCTGTCCAGATACTTAAAGTTGTCTGATTCCAGCAAGTTAATTTTTGCATTTCTGCCCTCCTACAATGACCACAGGAAGTTTTATGTGCATGGTTTTATTAATTTTTTAGATGGCTTATTTGATACATGATCACATTTGATGTGGGACTCTATTATTTGTGAAGTATGTTCAGAGCCAAACAAAGGTGGGAAATACTTGGCTTATATTGTGCGGCATTGCCGATACGGGCAGCGTTGTGCTCTCTCTAAATTCGTCCATATTGGCAGCCAGCTGGGTTAGCCTTGGGGTAGCAAACCCGCCGGCTAACCCTTAGGTCGTGGGTTCGAATCCTGCCTAGGGCTTGGTTGTCGTGTGTGTCCAGTAGGGTTTTTCTATGATTTGAAGAGGTGTGAAATGACCATAGCCATTGAAGTACCCAAGAAACACAACACCCATGCCCTAGGTGGAACTTGAACCTGCAACCTTTGGGTTAGCCTGCTAGCACGCTACCCTCAGGCTAACCCGGACAGCTTTTTCAGAATTTATGTCATTAGAACAGTGGAGCATGAGTATGAGCATTTGATGTCAAGTAGATGCCAATAGTATCATTTGACTCTAGAATCCATTATTTCAGTAAGTTTATGAACAAAAGAGAGGTGCAAAAGGTCAGGTCATATTGACAAGTTGGTTGTTAACACTAATCATAGTCCAGTAAGAAACTTCTTAGTTTGCAAGCAGAAAACCAGCCAGTAGGGAATGAAAATTAACCCTTTCATGCTGAATGACCATTGTATCAGGCATTCATCATCATCATCCCCCCAGTACAAACAACCTTTTTTTTGTGTTACTTTCGGTTTATTTTGTCATATACAGGGACCGTATACCAGTTCAGATCTCCTGCACGAAAGGGGTGATGTCAAAGCAGAGACTGATTTATGAAATGGTGTTATTTGTAGAATTTAATTTGTATCAATTTTTATTTTGATACTCTTTATTGTTGTGTTTATTTTAATTACTCTTTAGAAAAATGTCACGAGAATGCTATTTTGGAAATATTTTTCCTTTGTTATTTTACTCTGTAGCTGTTTGTTTTACCCTGTTAGCCTTATTTTGTGTGAGAGTACATGCCACCAATTGTTCTTGGAGTTGATCATTTTTTACTATCAAGTGCATGTTTTACTGGGTTTCAAATATGTAAATGTTTTGTGCTTTACTATTGAATGTAAGAATGTTTGGTGAAACAAAAATAATTGCCACTGTGGTTTGAATTGAAAATAACCTTTAGTTTTAATATACTTTTACAAAATTATTTCCTCTACCATCAAAAGCCTTTGGACTGAATTATTTGTTTCAGTGCTATATTGTCTAAAGCTGTACTTATATCTGAAATGTTATATTGCAGTGAGCCCCATCAATTTTTTTTTTACTATTTTAGAAGTATGGGCACAATTACTGGAACTGCAATGGGCATTTTGGCCTGTTTCAGCTAATATTGGAATGTGAATAGAAATGCAAACAATTACATTATTCAACAACAATAATGTCTGACAAATAGGTATTGTGTAGTTTTGGTATTCATGAAAGGTGTGCTTCAATCTGGAAATTGGATACATTCATTACTCATATCATTATAATGTATCTTTAATCAGGATTTGCTCTTGATTTCTTATGCAAAAACATTACATGTCAAGTAATCTTTTAGTGTAATGATCTTATTTTTAAATTGTTTCTCTAAAATAAAATGTCAGAGAAATAGTCTCATGGCAGTAGCATTGCAGATTAAATGTCAGAAAATAATAATGATTAGATGTTTCCAGTCTGTCATTATTATTAGATTATATATCGAATGCATTTATGAATTTGTTACTTTTGGAATATCTGGGGCAGCAAGAATCAAACTCAGAGAAGCAAAACATTGTAAGCACTGTACTGTAATTTTAATCCACAGAAAATGTAATACCTCCTAAAATTAGCCTAAGTGGCATCTAATGAAGACCAACATCCTTGTATCATAAAATGACCAGGATTTGCACTTCTCTCTTGAAATATGACATAGTTTTTCAGGCATACATTTCTTGTGTTAGCCTTTTATAACTCGATAAAATTGTCATACCACTATCAGATTTTATGGGAGTAATTGTTTCTTCCTGCTTGACATACAAATATAATATTTTTTAAGTTTAAGGTGTCTTTGTTTGCTGTTACTATAATTTTGATGGTGTTACCTTTATTCTAAACATTGGCCCTTGAAAATATTAACCTTTTTATGCAGTAGCACATGTAATATATAGACCTGCATTAATTATTACATTGGATATTCTGCTGGACTATTCATCCAAATAGATTGCTTTTTACTCAAGAAAGAAGATAGAGTAAATTAAAGTCAAGTCAATTAAAGCTTTTTATTGCAATTGGGTTGCCTAAGCTAAATTATGCCAAGGTTATGGTTTCCTTCTCCTTGTGATTCTTGTTATCAAACAAAAAAATAATAACTATATTTCCACAAAATAAAAAAAGCATGGCCGGTTTTGATGATATTTGTCATCGCCAGTTGATGACAATTATGATGATGCCCTCTTTATTTTGTGGAAAAATACAAAGTTATAATTTCTGTATTGTTTCATTGAATTCCACCATGTCACGGTCTCCTCAGTGAATTTTACTCTTTACAATGGATGCCACAATTTTTCTAGGGTTGCATATTACTAAACTGTAGGGTGGAAACTAAGGATTACTTTGCCAGAATCCTATACTTTGGAATCTCATATAAAATCCCGATCTATAAATACTGAGGTTTGGTAGACAGTTACCAGGATTTCAAGGTCAATGTGGTCAATAGAACATTTACTCTCAAAGAATGAGTTGGTAGCATAAGTCAGTATCAACTTGATAGCAAAATCTAAACATCTTTGTGCATTATTTGTTCCTTTTCTCTATATGGACATTTTGTAAACAAGTGTCAAAAATCACACTTGTGTTGTGACAAACTTCAACTCATCAATAGTCTTATGATGTAGGAAAGATGTGAATAGAAATAAAGGCAACAATCAATGGATATATGATAGTCTTTATGTTATGAATGGCTATGAAAAGTCTATGCTGATCAGAGTGTATGCCTTGTTTCAATTTTTTCAATTGACTAACCTCTTTTGTCTCTTCATCCCTTGCAAAGAAGCATATCATATAATTTAAAATTAGCAACTATACTCTTTAAATATTTTTTATTGGATGTTCTAAGCTATTCACTTCTCCTGGCTATAGACTGGTGAGGCCAACTGATTTTAGAAATACAGTTGAATCTCGATGTTACATAACACCTAGGGACATAAATTGACAATTGTTTTGTAAAATCAAGATAATGTCTAATTTTGATAAATATGCTAAGAATTTGTGATGTATCATAATACAATACTATACTCTTGGCCATTATATTTATTGCTACTGCAGAGAGATTATTTATCCATACATTCAGTTGTGACTTTGTGAGAGTTGTGACTTTTACAGAGGCCTAGGGTGGAGGACATCACTTAGTAGTCAGTATACTGGAAATAGCAAAACAAGGAAAGCACTCACATTACACCCTTACTGTTTTACCTGTAGGATTTTCACTCAGTAGGAAATAATTACTTTTATGGGTTGAAAGAAGTTTCAATTCAGCTAATTATATTGGGTGACCCACCACACCATTGACTTGTTAAGAATATATTCTATTTTAACAAGGCTTCACTGTATAGCAAAACTGTAATTATCAATTTGGGAAATCCATTTTTTAGGAAAAGCATAATGCCTTGTGAATTATAATTGAGACTTCATTGTGATCAATTCCTCTTGTTTCTGTAAAGCCTCCCTGTTTTCTAATACTTTTTCATATTTTTTTGTTTCAGCTCTCCTGGAAGGGCTAGGATTGCAAGTGGAAGGAAATTTGACCAAGACTCCTCCAACCACTTTGCCAACAAGCCTTATAACACCACAGATTTTAGTACAACGATCTCTTGAAGTTCAGGCTTCACAAGTACACAATACTACTGGTATTCAATTCCCTTCATATTACAACCCTGCGGCAATGAACCCTTTAAAATATGCTGAGCAAATGCAAAAGAGAAAAAAACTCTGGAGTGGTAATAAGGTAAAGTATATGTGTTATAAAACATATAAACTATGCATATAAACTATTTCTTGCTAATTTACTGGAGGAATGAATGGTTTTATTGAATAAGGTCAAAATCACAACTGGGATTTGAAAGCTTTTGTAACTTTCTCAGGATCCAGCTAAAGACAGTACCTCATCGGGAAGCACCGGGGGATCGACCAATAATTGGGAAAGCACCACTTTTGCTCAGGACCAAGATGGGAAATTGTCTGCTAAATTCAAGAGGCTTATGGGAATAAAAACTCCAGGTATGCCTTCAGCAGTTATAATTGTTATATATCTATGGTGACAGTACTTGTTAGTCCTTTGTTTGACAGGAACAAATATTGCTCCTACAAGAACATATATGTTGTGTTATAGGGAGGATAAAAAATGGATGTAGGGTATTTAAACGTTGACTAATTTTTAAATGTGACAAGATTGTTGCTTGAGTTCTTAGCACAGTTATATTATTTCATATATAACATGGATTTTGTCTTCCAAATGTTTAAATTATTCACATGGATGAAATAAAAAAATTGATCAGAGTACTAAAACATGAGCCCATTGGCAAAACATCTTGACAGCCACGACTATAGTCATGCATTATACAAGATTCAATGCATGGTAAAAGAATGACATAAAGGAGGTGCCATAGGTCAGATATCATGTTAGAAGGCTATGATGTGTCTTGATTGCTCACTCCATCGGTGGAAGGGAGAATTAGAATAACTATAACTGGTTTACCTACCTGTAAAGTAATAGCAGTTTGTAGCTAAAGCTGCTTATTAATAAGAAGTTTTAAGTACATTACTGGTTTTTAATCTTAGTTCACTAACGAATTTTTAGTATTTTTTAGGTAAGATATAATATGAAAAAGATCAAACATGTGAATGACAAGGTATACAAATTTGTGAAACTCTGGCATTCTAATACATTTTTTTATTGACGACTTCACATAAGTAATTGATTCTTGGACTAGTATGTGCTGCTTACAAATTTTAACAGATCTATGCATGATATGTTGTGGAATCAGCCTGAATGAATTGATTGGTGGGAAGAAATATTCCACACTTGAAACTATTCTTATGGTGTTCAATGGTGCAGTTTAATGTTGCAGTCTTCTTGTGATGTGTTTTTTGTTAGGGCTTAGTTGCCATGTAGTAGGGGATAATGAATTAATAAGAGCATCAGGTTTGTTTTTATTGGTGCCGTTTTAGTGCCCTGTAATAATTTGAATTTATTAAGTTTTCTCTGTAGTAAAATTAATTATTCGACTTTGCAGGAGATATCTATTTCTTACTCATTCCAATTAGAATTGTTATATTTCCCTGAAATTTATATGGATCTGCATTGCTAGTCATAGTTTTATATTCCTCTTTCACATGTAACCCTTATAGCCTCCATGCATATATTTTGGGTAACAGATATGATATTTGATCAGAAATAATTAGCGAAAAATGTCATATACAGTTCTTTAAAACATATCTTAAGAAAGCCATGCGATTAATATACTTATGCAAGTAAATGCTCTGTGCATTCATAAATTCATATATAAATATTATTTTCCTATTACTAGGTGCAACAAATACTGCCCCTGCACAAGCAGAAGGCACAAATCAATCATCTGAAGATGTTATAAAAAAGCAAGAAGAACTCTTCTCCACCATGGAACGTCAATATGAAGCAGCAAGGCTGGCTACTCACACATTGCGAGGTGTTGGCCTTGGTTTTGGATCTTCTTCAGCTTACCAATATCCTCGATAATCAGAAATCCTTGTGGGCAATAATCCCTTATTTTGATAGATACTGTACAAACTCTGCCATGCCAACATCAAGAATCCATTATTTTTTGGTACCAAACAGTAATTTTGGCAGGAGTTTACATGAGCCTTACCTCCATGTTTACATAGAAAGTTGTAAGTGTAGCTGCCATTGTCAGGGTGATAGAAATTTTATAATGCTAATAGACTTCCATCTGAAATTATTATACCCCAAGGTGATTTTTTTTTGAGTTTGGAACAAATACACTTGAGATTACAGCTGAATCACACTGTTTAATGCTCTTTATTTGATAGTGTGCGAGTTGACAAGGACTGAGCTTGTGAAAATGTGCCATTTTTTTTAGAATAATGTGAGCATGTGTATATATTGTATCACCAAAGATAGTTCTTTGATTTTGCTTTCAAAATGTCTTACTACTATCTGGTTACACCTGGGTACACATATCATTCATCATGAAAAAGCACAAACACCAAGGCATTTATTAATCCTGTGATTTAATAGATGCCATTTCTCGTGGCTTTTTGCAGTTTGAATAGCTTTTTACTTAATTGTGATAGTTTTAGAGACCTTTTAAAAGTGATATGTTTCAGCATTAGGAATTAAATGTTCTTGAATACTTTTTATTTTGAGATGTGTACTAAGGGTAATCAAGAAGTTACTTGATATCTGTAAGCATACTTTGGAGAATATGGAGAATAATGAATGCCTAACAGTCTTTTGTTGTAATGTGCAGAAGATTTCATGAGTAATTGTGTAATTTCTTAGTGCAAATGGTCTCTATCAAGGTTGTAAACTATTGATGGGTTAGTCACTACTGAATGACATGTTGGAACTTAAGAGGATTTTACAGTAAAGTTTTTGTTTCAAGTACAATAATAATGCATTTTGCATAAAGTGTCACTAAGAAATTCTAAACCTCAGCTATTTGCTTTGAGAAGCAAGTTACATGGCTTAGGGGATTTTTTGCTGGAATGAATTTTTTTTTGTTGGCTAGGGATGGCTTGTATGTTATGTGAATCAAGTGTAGTAAATTAGTCTGGTATGATGGAGGAATAGTACGTTCACAGAATTAACCATAAAGAATTGCTCTGGCATCAGCCCATTTCAGTCATAATGTTCTTGCAAAGTACCTGTAGCAGGTAGCTGAGAAAAATAGGTACATATACCAAATTTGTATGAATGTTTTAAAAAATCAATGGCTCCAGTATTTCTGGATAAGATTTTATTAAAAACTGCAAATCTCTTTTATGTTTGAAGTTTGTTTTTTATAACCTTGACACTTATTGTCATGTGTTAGTGTTATTCTAGGCATTGACTATCCAGTTATCGGTTTGCATCTTATGGTAGATCTCCTTATTCTGAGCCCCCACTCAAGTAATGGATATAACTGCCTCTAGCATGTACATCAATATGGTTTTATGTTTTGATTAAGCATCAGCATAATTTTTTTACAATATTGTTTCATATTAACCCAGATAAGGTGACTGGCAGTATAGGGTTTAATACTAATGTTGAAGATCTCTTCATCCATTGGCTTTCCATATGTATCTGTAATATTGGTACATATGGATTAGAACATTTGCTGTTTATACCATGGTAGGGAATTTAGAAGAAATTTCAACTGCTATTTCCACTTAAAGATTTATTTGGTCCGATAAGGGTTTTGTTACAGAGTAACATTAACGAGGTGCTCTACAGTTCGCAACAAGGTGCAATGTTACACTGTAACGGAACCATGGTTGGACCAAATAAATCTTTATGTGGAAATAGTAAAGTTGAAATTTCTTGTAAATTCCCTAGGATGAATAATTTCCCTAAAGTTATGCCCACTACCATAACTTATGTTTGTACCATGTTCATCCTGACTCATCCATAAGAAGTCCCATCATAAATCCCTGCAGGTAATTGGTGTGGGAAATCATTCCCTGCCAAGAAAATTCCCAATAAGAAATTTCCCTGCAGGTAAACCTTCCTGTAAGTAAAATTCCAGTGAATACTAAATGAAAATCTACAGACATAAAAATCATTGTTAATTCACTCTTAATCCTCATTGGGAACAGATTTGCTATAGGTTCCCCACAGGGAAATGAATGGGGCATTTTCATTGGGGAAACTAGTAAATGGCACTTGTATGTAGCAAGCAAGGAAGGAAACAAATATTATATAAAAATGCACATTAAAATTGACAAAATTAAGGAATCAACTAATACTCCAATTAACCAACGATAATGGGCTAGTAAAGGGAATCGGTGTCATAGGTAGTAAATTACATTATTAGGCATAAAAGTTATGATGGATTGACTGAGAAAGGATAATATTTTTCGTAGCGTTGAAGTATACATCAATAATGGTATATTAAGAAGACGGAAGGTCGATTTCCTCTTGCTTTAGCAGCTTAAATCGGCAGGAGCAACGATGTGGTGACGTGTATAACATGGCAACCGTGTATAAAAAACCCGATAAAAACGTAAATATTATGGGTTTATCGGAGTTTATTCAATTTTTAGACCAAGATACCGATAAAGATGGATTGAATAAAAAACCTAGTGATTTAGTCAAGATTTACTCCAATTTGAAGCTTCTATCTTAATATTTTCATATTTTAAAGAGTGAATGATACTTGAATCTAAAAAAAAAAAACTTTTCTGGACTGGAACTTGGGTTTCTTTCATGGGGTTTTCGATTTTTTTCTATACAAATCGGATGAACAGGTATCTGCCGTGAAAATTTAAGGTCGATATATTGAGTAAAGTAATGAAAATTTGAGTCAATGTATTTTCAGCTTTATATAGGTACAATATATCGAAAGTTATAATTAATTTTGTTTAGACAAATGACGGATGAAAACAAGAAAATATAAACTCGCAATATCAACCGCCGTAACTAAGTTGTATTTTGCCTTATTTTCATGGTAATATGATATTTTCTACGTAGAAGTGAAGTCTTTTTGTGAAGATATTGAAATGTCGATTTATTCGAGTTTTAATAGGAGGGAAAGGAGTAACGAAAATGTAAGACGGTAAGTAACATCAATTTTACCTTTAATTCAAGAAATTACGTGTACATATAAATTCCAAATGGAATTGAATTATTCGTGATAAATAATTAGTAACCATGTTCATTTATTCAAGATCTTCGAGGGGATCATATTTTTCCACATCATATGATAGTACTACAAGCCAAACGAGTGAGAAGAGCAACGAGGAACTAGAGCGGAAAGTCGCAAGAAATTTATTTTCAGCCATCGAAAACATGTAGGTGGATCGGATAATTGAAACTGAAGGATACTGTTGTTTCATTTTATGTATTATTGTATATATGAAGCTATATTTTGGGAAAACTTTGAGAAATGATCCAAAAGAAATATATGGTGGAACATTACTAAAATATTTATTTGGTTTATTTTTATTGTTTACATTTCATTTCTCCACATGCTTAAATTGCATGCCCCAATATGATCGATTTCTTCAAAGTTACGTGGTTACGTCTTTTGGCAATTGCTTTCCCCAGAACTCACTGGTGTACATAACAATTGTAAGCTAAAATTAACTAAATGAGTGTAGTATCGGTGAAGTACATGTATGAAATTCTATAGTGTTTTATTTCAGGGAAGATAATACGATTGAGGATGAGAAGGACATACTGGACATTAACAGATTAATGGAATTGATTTTAAGTGAAAAAATAAATACTCGTGTGGGAATCGAAGGTCTGCCATTGCAAATCACGGAAGACCTACCTCTGAGATCACTAGGTTCGTCCTCGGAGATATTTGAAGGATACCAAAGACCATCTCATGAGAGTTTTATAGATGACATTCAAGAGGAAAATGGTGCAAATAGTTTTGTACCGGAAGGGGAGACTTTGAAACCAGGGGATGGATATTCAAGGGACCCCTTGACCCATGCCATCTTTTACCCGGAGATTACAATGGTTCCACATAAACCTTTTTTACCTGATCACCACAAGTCGTTGCCCAATGAAGACTGGGAAATGACGTCCAGCGGAACACGCGAGGAAGTCAACGAGACGTTGTCTTTCCTTCATTTGATAAAAGGCCTGTCGAAGTTCAGTTACGAAATCTATGGATTTACAACCCTTGATCTGTCAGGAAAGTTCCTAAATGACATAAGCTTAATAGCACTCCTACCAATGACCTACAACTCTCTCACTCATATTTATCTTTCCCATAACTCGCTGGAGGACATCTCAGCGCTGTCTGGGCTCACTACCTTAATACACTTGGACGTTTCTCACAACAAGTGAGTAATAGTTAATATTAATCTTATTCGGTTTTCGTCATTATTGTAAACGGTTGTATCATACATGTCGTTCGCCTTAAGAGATTGAGAATTCTTTATTTATAAGTCTAAGGCCGTCCGAACTGTTCATAAATCGCACAAAACATATTGAAGGCACTCTCTCCAAGATTTTTTAAAAACTACTTGACAAGAATGAGGACACTTTCAGTGATTCACTCCAGATTTTCTTGTTCCTCTGGATTGAATAATTCTCGAACTGTAAGTGATTACATTATCGAGGGCAACGGATTCCACACCTGTATGCAGGTGGAGGAAATTTAGAGTACTAACCAAATCATTTTTTTGAGGGTATGCTGTCGCTTTATATCATTTGATACATGTCTGAGTTTTTCCAAGGATGTCCGAGTGACAATGATACGATATTTTACAATATTTTTTGGGTGGGATACTGTTCTGTACAGTGTGGGAACAAATAGTTTTCCTCAGTCCAAACTGTGCGAAAGAAAAAAATAGAGGCGATGGTTTCGAGGTGAATATTTAGTTGGGTAAATGTGATAGGATTCCTATACTAAATTAAGTTAAATGGACGAGATGCAATTTAAATGCTCTTATTGAGTTTTCCATTCGGATAACTGGAGTAGGAGTAGAGAGTATTGCTCACTGTAGCAATCCAGTAAATGCACCCGGTAAAATATAATCTCTTCTCTATTTATCTATTCCAAAAGCATTTCTTTTCGATAACACGACGAAGTGAGAAAATTCTATCAACACTCCAATTGTAAAAATAGGGAGGGGAGAGGTATGTATTTGAGTTGGGTGAAGAGGGATTTACATAACTTCCAGTTTTTTGTAACGACTAGTCTGGAAATATTTTATAAATGGCTCTATGAAGAGAAATCATTAATTATTGCAGTAATCTCGTGAATGTGCGACTGACTGAATTATCAGGAGTCATTTTATAAACAATGTTATTCAGAGTTATTAAGCCAAATGACTATCAATGTTAAGTTTCGCCGATTTTCTCTGAGAAATTTATGGATAATCTTGTATTCTAATTCCTCGGGCCAATTTTCAAATAATCAATTATGCAAATGCACGATTCTTAACTAGAACAGCCTTTTCACGTCACGTGTAAGCCTTTCGGGTAGTTATTTTGACATTCTTAGTAATATCCACATTATCTGCCGTTTTACTTCCTTTCCACTCACTTTCCGTTCTCCAGTGACCCAATTTCCATGTGATTGCGGTCGATGGCTCTATGCCGATGTCGCAGTTAGAACTCGTTAGTCTGGTATGATGTGCGTCTGATATATATAGTCATATAGACGGCAGATTGTGGTGATGCCTGAAAGTGAAAAAATCTCCAGATTTGAGTCATCCGATTCTGATAAATTTCCAACCCATAAGTTCCAAAGGGAATTCATACTAGAGAAGGAACGATGTACTTTTCCACGGACTTAAATATAGTGTCGACGCATTTCACCGTGATACATCATCGCCAGAGGCCTAACAATGAAGCACTTCGTTCCTACATTCAAGTCCGTGTAAATGTACACTGCTCTTTCTCTCTTATGGATATTATCAACTTTTACAAAATTGCCTGAAGTTAAACCATGAAATTAATTGGTCACAATGGAACTTATATCTACGTAACCTCTTAAGCCTCCTCTTATGATCTTGATGACCGTTTCTTGGAGGTATAATTAAATTTATAAGACCTCTAAAACTGTCGTAAGAAACCAAAGTCTGCAGTAACTCGCAGCCACATCCTAGAGAACGTAGATGCATGATAAATGCTGTTCGAGACTTTTTGTTACTGGAAGACTGCAAGCCACCAATTAAATATTCCAGCTGAATTATAGCTTTGAGTAACTAAACGATGGTTGGAAAATCCTTTTATGTCGCCATGTAAATAAGAGAGTTTGAAACTCGAGAAAGACTGGTTTATAGCGTAATAATTTTGTTTTTTTATCAAATTGACCGAATTTTGATAACGTGGAAGACTAAGTTATTTTCTTCTTCTTTTTTATTTTTGTTTTGAATCCATCTTTTGATATTCCTCAGTCAAAAACTCGTACGATAAATAGGGGACGCTACAGCTCTAATTGTTTATAAATTATCTGGTGCCCCTTTTTATAAGGGTCAAATATTAATTTTTTATTGCGTTCAAATAAAATATTATAGAGAAAAAGGAATAACGTACTACGTATTTTTCCACTAAGAAGAATCTTAGTGGAAA
>WURS02000013.1:9253804-9264446 GCA_011762765.2 Rhinocypha anisoptera | reverse complement strand
GGGGAGGGCGGCGGCGAAGGAGGAGGCGGGGGGGGCGGAGGGCACCGGCTTCCCCCCGCACCCGTGCACTCGGCTGCCGAGGAGCAGAGCCCCGCGGAGACGACGGATCTCGTCAAAGTCATCCTCCTTGGCGCGCCCGCGGTCGGCAAGACTTCCATTGTCCAGGTTGATATTGTACTCCGGCAGCCAGGGCGGAGGGACGGTTTTAATATTTGCGACCCAATAAGTTATTACCCCGACGTGCGGGTTGTCATCCGACAAAATTATTTGAAAATATCCTCGTAATTAAATGCGACATGGATCATCCTAATCTATAAGATTCCGCAGAGATATCTGCTCTCAAGCATTTGTCGTTGGTCTTGTGGCATTTTTAATAAGGACGAATTCGTCCATTGAAGTAAGCATTCATAATTTTTTTTTGCTACTTGTGACGTTAAATGTAACAGATAGAATAAGATCAATACATGTAATTTACTCGAGATATTGATTTAAATGGGAAACGCGAAAATTTGTTCGACTTTTGGTAACGGTCGTGCACCATTTTGCTGTGATTAAATTCAAGCTAAAATTTTAGTGTACGTTCCATAAGAAGGTTTTGAGAATCCAGTTTGTTGAAAGTGGGTCAAGAGAAATACTTTTGGAAATTCTTACTCTTGATTATCTTGTGAATTATCTGAATCACCCCAATGCTTGCCGAAAATTTAACAAAACATATTGTTGTCGTTTTAATACAATATATATTTCATATCAATTCAATCAATCAATTTCATATCATTTCATCAATTTCATCAATAATCAATTCAATTTCATACCATTTCATATTTCAATTGTAATTCATTCATGTTTGAGTCTAACTTAAAATGAATTTCAAGGTACAGATTCTTTTAAAAATCTTATGCTTGGATGATATGATTTAAATATGAGGCAATAACAGACATTTTCCTGTGTAATTTAAAAAAATTCCATCTTTGTGAAAAATATAATAATTAAAATCTGAGTTATAAAATATATTAAACTAATTTACTTCTAAATGTGCTTCATACTTCCAAACGGATCATTTTTTATTGTTAAAATGTTATTATTTACCAATAATATGGCCATTTGTTGTGGATGTCTGTATCATACTGTTAAAACTTTATTGATTCATTGGAAAGCATTGGCTACATTAACTTTTGTAATGCTTAACAACACCGAGTCGTGTCCTGTACATCCTATTGGTTACTGAAAATACACTCATATCAAAATTTACCCTAGTAGATGACGCCAATGATTGAAAAATGCCGTGACCGTGCGGCAGACCATCATCCCTCTAATCCCACGTCAGTTGTTCAGTTGCTTGTCCTTCTCCCGACAGCAATTCGTGTGGAACGAGTTCTGCGACGCCTATTACCCGACCGACCGCCGGCACACTTACTACCCCTCGGTGGTGATCAACGGCCGCCTCTACGACCTCAAGATCTCCGACCTCCCGCCCGTTCCCTACTTCCCCGTCGACTCCCTCCTCGAGTGGACCGACTACCGCGCCTACGGACTCCGCTCCGCCACCGCCTACGTCCTCGTGTTCGACCTCTCCAACGCCGCGGACACCTTCCGACACATCAAGTGCCTCCGGGAGCAGATGGCCGGCAGCCGGGACATGCGCAACGTCCCCGTCGTGGTCGTGGGGAACAAGCACGACCGCCTACCCGGACCCGTCGGCGTCACCCGACCCCACCACCCGCCCGGATCTTTCTTCGGCGTGCCCTGTCTCGCCCAGTCCTCCGGCTTCGGACTCCCGGGCACGTCGTCCTCCCTACCCTCGGCCGGGAGCTCTGGACAGCAGTCCGGGAACCAGAACGCGGGTCACCAGCACCAACATCACCACCACCATCACCACCACCACCCCGGTCTCAACCACGCCAACTCCATGCTGCTGCAGCACCATCACGGCGGCAGCTACGGGCAGCACCAGCAACAACAGCAACAGCAGAACGCCGTGGCCCTGGCGGAGTCCCGGGAGCGGCGCGACATAGCCAACATCGTGAAGAAGCACTGGAGGTGCGGGTACGTGGAGTGCAGCGCCAAGTACAACTGGAGGGTGGTGGCGGTGTTCAAGGAGCTGATGCAGGCGGTGGACGCCCTGGAGGGTAACAAGGGTGGGAGCGTGGGGTCGGGGATGGTGGGATCGGGGAGCGTGTCGGGGAACGTGGGTGACAACGTGCCCCTGGTCCCCGGTTCCGCGCGGAGTGGCAAGGAGGGCGCGTTCCACCTTCACCGCCACCACAGGACGCCTATGGTCGTGGATAACTTACAGGATGCGCTGGACAGGAGTAAATGTGAAGTTCTGTGATAACGTTTTAGTTGACG
Organism: Rhinocypha anisoptera; assembly: GCA_011762765.2. Taxonomy (NCBI): domain Eukaryota; kingdom Metazoa; phylum Arthropoda; class Insecta; order Odonata; family Chlorocyphidae; genus Rhinocypha; species Rhinocypha anisoptera. The sequence goes on along the minus strand of WURS02000013.1, from coordinate 9,262,100 downwards.
ACCTAGAGTGCAGCAGACTCGCGAGCGAACAATGGCTCCGTTGAGTTGAAGTACCTCGTTGATCGAATATTTTTTTACTTAAAACGGATGGAGATCCTTCGATTAGTTATTGTTCCGACCAGAGTAATGAGGTTTGAGTTTTAATTCAGCATCTGGAAGACGTCATGATTGAAGGAACCGGCCAATCGACCCTAATTTCTACCTGTTTCTTAATAGTCAGTTGAGTCTTGTCTATTTTTAACCAAGACAATATAATTCAATTCTCAATAATTTGAAGATTGTGTTTCACTCTTAAGAAAAATATCTCATTGTTTAAATTATATTTACTTAAAGTTTTTCGCAATTTCCAGGCGAATGGCGTTGTTGAATTCATCTAGGATATTCCCAGGTTAAGTGCCTGTAGGCCAATAATCATCTAAGATGGTGGTGTGTTCGAAATAAATGAATCGGTGATATTCATTTCACTATAATTTAATTGTATAATAATGTCTGTGATGTAAGTTTTTCTATAGCTGAATATTAACCAAAGCAACATTTTCATGTTGAAATATTCTTCTGTTTGGAATTATAATATATCTTCTGTATTTATTTTTTTGGATCTCTCATTTTATTTTATATACACATTGAAACATTGTTTACGACGATAAATGTAATGACTTTTGTTAAGCTAAACAAACATATGTTAAAAAAAATGTACATTTTAGCCGAGTTTGATTTAAACTGTACAGGATTTTCCCTATATGGGCCCAGTTCAATTATTTGATGAATGTTGTTGGTTGTTATTCGAAGTGTTCTAATGCAGTCACTGGAAAGTTTAGTTATATTATTTATCTATGGTTGGTTTCCGGTTGCATTCGTTTCAACAAGAAATAAACATAAATGCATTAGTTTCACGAGTCTTTTGACTTTTCATTTGTTTATTTTTGCCGATGAGTGATTTCACGAGCGTAGAGCACAGATTTTGATCAATTATTTTCGTTCCGCGGTGTTTAAAGTTTTTTGAAGCAATCACTGACTTATGTTAAAACATCGAGTTCAGAGCCGGTGAGAGAATTTAAATTGATTTACGGTGTTTGGAATGCACAGCCCACGTTTCATCTACAACCACATTTATTTAATTGAAAGTGATATCATTTAAATCAATTTTGTGCCGAATAGGGATAAACGATAACTTAGGTAAAAATTAAATTAATCCAGAGACATGAGTGATAATTAAAAAAACGAGTTTATTTGTTGCTATTGCCTTAGTAGCAATAAAAGTGTATGCACTAAATTTATGTGGTCCAAGATCAAAGTCTACATTAAAATCTTCCTGAAAGAACTACAGTATTGGCTCTGCAAAATGTCATATGGAATTGCCTTACCAGTTATGAACTAAAGGTTATTTGATATCATGAGCTACTAAAATATTTTAGGGTTGGGACCATAGAGTTATAATTAGGTAGAGCGAATGTTGGCTATTGCGCATTAGTCACGTGACTTAAGGCAAGATGACGTTTTTGTCATGGTTACATCTTTTGTTTATTTATCTATGTATATTAAGAGTTCCGTAGGAGTTAAATGGCAAGTGAGTATTCTTTTCAGGGAATAACTCAATCCTAATCTAATCAGAGGACCATCACATACGTATCGTATTTAAATTGAATTTTAATTTTTAGTGATTTTTTTCATGTTTTTATTTTATTGTGTAATATTGTCGTCGTGAATTTGAGTGAGACTTTGCTGTCACAATATTTTCCAAAATTCTTTGGTACTTTTAGAATGGAAAATTTGTGATTTCCATATTTGTATGTGAAATCCTGTGCTCCTTAAATTTCGAATTTGCGATTACTGTGTACAGCAATAAGTGTATAATGTTTCAGCGTGTAGTATGAAATTTATGTTTAAACCAATCGTGTGCCACCGCGGAAAATTCACGTGGTTTCAATGATGGAACAGCTTTCTTTCTACTGCGCAGCCAGTTAGTTCATTCTACACATTATGGTTACACTCTACTTTATGGTTGGGTCTCGTCTACAACTAAGAATTTCTCTCCCTATTATTTTGCATGTAATATACGAATGGACAAAAAAAGAGCTAAGACAAGAAATAATACAAAGGCACAACATAGTTATTAGCAATCGAATTTTAATGCATAAATTATATTGCTTTTTCAGAGGCACTGTCATCCGTTCAGTAAGTTCTATATTTACCGAATGCAGTTATACTCCCTTCCAGCATAATTCTTTAATGAGATTAAGATGTGATGACTGGTAAGGTAGAGCAGAGATAAAAGTGGAAAAGTTTTTATGTAGTAATCTTCGTCATATTCAGGTTAATTTAACTGGTAAACAAAATGTTTCATATTCATTGCTATTTCTTTATTTATGGATCAGGAGTCATCTTCTAATAAGGATGGTATTCAAAATGATAATTAAAAAGTAATAAAAAAATGAAGATTACCGTTCGTGGTTTTTAAGTTTTTTATATTTTGGCTACTTTAAAATAACAATGAATCCAATTTATCTTGACACGCTGGATCTATATTATCTTATCTAATGTGACCAAGATGCTCTTTCTTTAGAGCAGCTTTCTCAGAGAAGAGCTACGGTTTAAATGATGTGTTCACAAATGTCCTGCTAAATTTTTCTAATATTTATAATTTTCTTTTGTGCGTAAATAACGAGTTTGTTAATGCAGTACTGGATACAATTGAATAAATCACTTTTATATTTAATAACATATTGCTTTCATTAAGGTTCTTCTTTCATTAGAATATTAGACTTAAATAAACGGTGCGAAGGCTCTCGTGGCATGAACGTTGTGAAGGCTGCATGCTTCCTAGTATTTCATCACGTATGTTGTTCACAAGAAACAACATACACGGTGAAATACCCGTAAGCATGTAGCCTCCATTAGACTTGCATATGATAATTTAGTTACGGTAAATTAGAGTTTTTGATTATCCGCCAAGCCACTGACAATATAATAATCGCTTATTTAAACAAATAAATACTGATAAGGCTGATTCAGATTGAAAGCAAAACTTAGTAAATTTTGACTTACACTGTTTTTCTGTTATAAGATTATTTACGTCCAGACTTGCAGAAATTTAATGCAATAATATTGGTTGTAAAATTCAGCTTCTCAACAAGAAGTATAGAAGCCCAAGGATAGGTGACCGTGAAGGGTTTAGCGCAGACATATTGCTCAAACGTTGATTACATTTCGAGTGTCACTTGTTGTTACGGCGTTTCCATGGAGACGGAAGTTACGGCTGTCTACAATGGCTTCCGGGAGAAGAAGCAAAGAATACCGCATTGGATTGGCAGTGTGTTAACCAATTAAGATAATTAGCAAACAGATATTTCTTTTTTATTGCAAAATGGAATGTGATGGTGTATCGATTGGATATTGCTTACCAAAGTGAAACGTTACTTAAGATAAATAACTTTTTAATAAAATATCTATGCGTATGAGGTAAGACACAGAGAAAACTTTTACGTTTAAACCTTAATATTTTTAATACGATGGATATTTTCATTTCTAAAATTATTTCATTATTTATCTAGGACAATGCACCCCTATGTTCCGAAAATTCAACTCAAGATTTATGGAAGGTTACAGTTTGAAGAAACTTCTTAAATTTTTTAAACTGGTGAGTACTCATTAACTACTTATGTTTTATAACAAATATTCACTTGATAGTCTAAATAACCTTGAAATAATAAGAGGTACAATACGTTATTGTAATATGTCTAATTCTAAACTCCATTCAGAAACCGCCGAAACGTAGCGTAGTAGAAGTTAGAACACCATAAATGCAATAGGTATAGAAGGATACTTCAAAAGAGAGTTTGGTATTAAAGATTTCTGATAGAAACTGAAACAGAGACAAAAAACTGAAAAAAGTTCTTGGATCAGTTATTTCCATGTGTTTAATGAAATATAATGATAAAGTAACGTTCCCTTATAGTTATCGCTTCAGCTGAACTGAGTCTAATTATCATGTTATGTGTATATACAATGCGTGAGTTTGTCAATTTTCTCGATATCCCAAATAAATGCCCTCATGCTATCGATACATTTATAATCGGTTATGCATGCCTTTTGATTATTGATGCCAATTTAATGCCGTTTAAAATACCATAGTCGAATCCAAAAATGTTACATGATTTTTTTTAGTGACAAGCGTTTTAACAGTGGTGTTAACTTAGTAAAATCCATTCCATGTAGAAATAAGTTATTTATTGTATTTTATTTCGAATATCATGAAATTATTTTTAGTCACCTTTTAAGGTTTACTTTGATAAGGTAGGTATTAATTCAATGGCGTAAATCGTTTGGTGGCAGAATATGAAAAATTCTTCTTTCGTTGTAATCATATTTCAGACTGAATTTTCAGAAGATTAGAATTTTAAGTGATTCATTTTCTTTCGATTAGTATTTAAAAATAATATTTAGTGATATTCCATCATTAAAGCGTGCTATCTTCAATTCCACAGACATTTGCGCTATAGTGATGCTTTCAAAAACAAAGAAGGTATGCTTATAAGATAAACTTTTTATTTTTATGGGTAACCAGGAGTTTTAGGAAGAGGATACGATTTGATGCATTCTTGGAGAATAAGCTGTATAAAGTCCTCTAATTATCTCCACCTGGCCACTGTCTCAATTTCTACTCTTTTCTTGGGGCAAGTCTTGTTCCTCGTCATCAGGTCTGCTAATGATGGCGATTGAGTTGTGTCTCAAAACTTAAGCAGATGATGGACCTGATGGCGGTTATGATAATATTTTACCAACATACCACAGTTTTTCCTTGTGATTAGCTGATATTCTCGCAGTCCCAAAGCTATAGTCCCTTATGTTAATATATGTAATTTTACATATTCTGCTCCATTCTAAAACTTATCCAGCTAATTTTAAGCTTTGATAGACATCTATTTTATTATCTTAGGTTTAATTTCCAGTGTGATTTGACTTAACTCAGTTCCATTTTATGGATATTCCTGAATATTTTAAGTCAGTCGATACTAAAAATTATTTAAATTGTACTAAGATTCAACCAATAAGTTGCTATATGGTGCGAGAATATGTCTGCCTATAGGGCGAGGCTAGGACATTAAAATTTCATCGCATATGTCACACGATGTAGTATCTTGATTATGTAATGAAATTTTGACATCCTATAATTCAAGATTTACTTTTGTGTTTATAAGGAGTTTTCAATTTGTATTTAGGGATTTTTAGCAGAGGAGAAGTCATAAAATCACAAGGCCTGTACTTTAGAAATGACGATTGTCTGAACATTATGGCCATCGTAATTTTTGAGATTATAATTAAAAACCTTCTTCTCGAGAGCCTTCCGGCGATATATATATATATATATAAAGTCCAATTTACTGATACAATGCTAAACTTTCCGTCACTGTCCAATCCAAACATCCATCGTCCACCACTTTTATGAGCCACATATTCTAAAGTTGACCTCAATAATGTTAAATGATTCATGTGATAATGAAAGATTCATGCAAATTCATGTATACAAATGAAACGCTGTGCTTTGCATACTCGAATCGGATTCGCTCAATGATGCAAGGAATTAAATGCTAAGGGCGTTGGATGTTTCGCCATCATTTCCTCACATCAGTCGACCACTCTAGAAAATTGCCCTCCAATGGGATTTAATTGATTCAGCATCGCGAACATCTTTTTTAAAACAAAAGCTATCCTATCCAAAATAGCAAACCATGCACTCATATCTCATCTGATAATGTCATGATTTTTTTACGCTCTAGATGTTTTTTTCTGTGCTAAAAGTTAACTGACAACGTTGAACCATTATTTTTAGGAGATAGGTTTCAGATATGCGCACCAAAATATGTATTTATACATCAGACCCGAACGAGGGTAGTAATAGCTTTGATGTGAATGCCGACATTGGCATGTATAAGGATTAATGAATATGGATGAGAAAAAGGACGTCAGATGCGTTATTTTGTTTTATTTGTAATATGATATTATGCAGACCGTGAATTTTATACATAGGACGAAACTTTTTAAGTCAGTCATAATTAAAACACGTCGGGATATTTACAGTACCTATTTAAAAATACATTAAACCACAGACTATACTTAAGTAAAAAGGAATGAAATACGCTGAGCAGTAAAAGCTTTCATTGCAAGATGTAGGTAAATATCCCTACTTTCTGTAAATTGACCTTTGAAATCAATCAATCATAAACGTTTACCATATTACCTCTGGAAAACTTGCGTTGCCATGTCCAATATGGTAGTCTTTAATAAAATCAACAATAATGATAGGCGTCATGCGAGTCTTCATGTTTCAGACCAATTGTATTGAATAAATGAATATCCAAAAGTATTTTATTACCGGTTTAAGAAAATGATTTTATCTCGACAGGAACTAGGATGCTTGGCTCACGTAGTAAGAGTTTAATTTCTAGGGTGATTCTCTCATCACATCTCTTCCACAGAAAACAGGTTTTCTTGAGAAATAACAGACCCTACTGGTTTTTGCGAAGTCTGTTCTCGGCGTGGTAGGAAGAGTTGTAGACCATTATTAGATCTGTCGCTTTGGTCCTGAGCCGTCGCTCAGGCTGGCAATAAAATGCTAGTGTTGTAACTTATAGAGGTAATGTATCAGAATTTATATTGAGGGAGATAAGGCACGTATTTTTTATGATATGACAGAAAGAAAGGGAAAAAGGGATTTTATATGCCTGCATTTAATGGAGTTACTGCTAGTTGGCAACGACCCCTTCCTGAAATATACTAATTTCGACTTTATCCCAAATGTCCATGAAATCGATTGCTGAGGCAGCAAAAAATGTTCTTCCTTCACTCTCTTCTATTGATTATCTTTCTTGGTTAAAGTTTTCCTTCTTGAGGGCCATTATTTTCACGCTTAAAACGGCTGATGTACTATTGGTGCTTCAGATTTTTAGTATGAAATATTATGTACTAATTTTAAAGCCATGGTCTTATTTCAATACGACAAAATTATGCCTGTTATAATCACTCTAGACTTTTGAGAATCCTAATCGTAACATTTAACCGATTGTACGACTTTTATCAATCAACATATGTTATACTTTATGCATACTATGTATTGCATGACTGACCTCTCAAATAATATTAAAATAGCTATTAGTCTGGTCAATTAAATGCATCGGTTATGGAAACCTGTAAAAGGGTTATAATACCACCTAAGTAATTACGAACTCATTGCTCAACAAAATAACCGTTTCCATCTTGACTTATCAGGACGAGAGAGTCCTATTCTGAAGAAAAAATTTGAACATTTATTTTAATTTACTTTTTAATATATTTCTGTGTTTTTAAAGAGTGACGATAAATATCTATTTTATATTTTTATTTATTTTTACTAATTTTTATTTATTTTTACTGATTTTAATTTATTATTTTAATGTTATATGTTAATTGTTTTATTTTTAAATAAACAATATAAAATTGCATATCGTTAACTTAATATGTGTCCTCTACATATATGGAACAATACACACTGATTTAAGTCAAGTTTAAACTGAGTAGAACCTGAGTTCGAGTCAAGTAAATTTTAAAGTTTATAAGGTAATAGATGTCAATACATATTAATTGAATTGTAACACATGCATTAAGCTACCAAAAAAGTCAAGAATTACATTTCTAGAGAATAATTTATTTAATTAGAAAATATGATCACTTTTCTTTGCACAGCTTTCATAGGAACGATTATTTATATGTTAGAGTTAGTAACCACACCGTAAGGATTATTGCGTACCAAAATGCTCCTATCTGACGATACGTTATCTTTTTTCATCTATGTACCTTTTTTTGGACAAACATATGCACACGTTCCGCTAATAATCTATTGAATCATTTGTTCTGCCAACAAAATCCATAATAGAAAAAGGTGCAGATCATTATTTTGCATCACACAGGTAACATAATTGTCGAATATGTATTAACTGGCAGTAACGCTCGCCATGAATTTATCATGAACGCTCTTTCTTCTAAGGTGCGATTCAGCCGACTGCTCCATAGGTAGGTTGCCACGCTTCTAATTTCATCCTGAGTCATTCGACTAATTCAAGTGCTCTCCCATTTCCAGTAGCCATGCGCAGGCCAGTCAGTTTCGCTTTGGATAGCTTTGGAAATGCGCCACTGCATGTTCTTTCGTTTTTTGGCCGTGTTTGAATTCAAGTGGGACAGCTCGGCCACTGTCGAACGGGTAATGCTCTCCCGACGCCCCCATTCTGCGCTTCCAGGCGGGGGGCGGGCGGGGAGGAGAAAC
>WURS02000013.1:9227954-9247218 GCA_011762765.2 Rhinocypha anisoptera | reverse complement strand
TTTGTTGCGCCTTATATCTTTGTGTTTATTTCGCCGACATCATATGTGAAGAGTCATCCTCGGTTTTGGCAGTTTCCTCGTTGGGATATTATTAAATCTTTTTTTTGTAGTTCTGACGCCTTCGAACACTCGATGGGTTGTTAGATAAACTGAATGGCGCATTTCTAAGAACTTACCGTTATTCGGACTCCTGAATTGTATTCTGGGACTGGATGACATTAGATTTCCATCGATAGGAAAAATTTCCAAAGCGATTAGATGACACCTTAACTTGGATTAATCTATAAACATCACACAACGAAACTGTCACAACATTACATAATATACGAATTCCATGTTATGTCTGATTTTCAAATTTTATGAAAAAATTATATTTACCTGTGCTCCTCGGGATTGTATGTCCACACGTGCTCAACCGTTTGAAGCAATTTTTATTTATATGTTATAAACCACATAAACCCAGAGGTAGGCGGAAGAAGGGACTATCTCATCTTAATCGTGCCCCAATAATGTCATATTATAATGAACTCATAAAAACTTGAGAGAATAATGAAATATGGACAGAATTGAAGGCTGTTGGAATCACAACCAAGTACAGATTTCAAACGGGTAGCAGGATACAATTTAGCAAAACTTTTTCATACAGAATCATTGACTCCACACGTAGCAAAATATGAGAGAAATTTAGAGGAAATGAAGACCCTGTGCTACAGGATGATGATGAAAATTACTTGTCTCGACCGACTGACAAAGAAATGATCAGGTGATAATTAAGACTGTTGGCATGTTAGTGAAAGAAAATGGCGGATTCCTAATCCAATTTTTTTTGTTCTAGGAGTTTCCCCCCCTGCATTTAACTAATGAAGAGTTTTTACTATATGTAGGCAAAAAAAATCCAGATGAATACAAGATGAATAATGAAAATAAGAATAATACTGAGACAGCCGTCGTTGGACCTCTTTGGACACATTTTGAGGGACGAAGGATTAATGAATATAATCGGTGAGGCTAACTCCAATGGCAAGGAATGGATGCTTTCCCGGCGTATGGTTTTGGTGAAGGTTATCGACGTTTCGATGGACGAGTATTCCGTCATCCTCAGGGTTGAGGATGATGGACGACTTGCCCATCGAAACTCGGTAGAAATGCAGTGTGTGACCCGGTGGAACATCCGAATAACCTTCAAAAGTACAAAGGAAAGGTTCCCATAGGAAGGCTCCGGATAAGAAACTTATAAATGAAACAAATAATGATCCATATTAAAACAACTTTGTAATTTTTTGTGTTTTAATATGGATTCTATATTCTTCCACGAAGTGAAGCCTGAAACTGTAGAGTTTATTTACAAATAATGATGGCACCAATAACAAAGACTTATATAAAAATAAAATCACCGACCAGAAGAAATGAATAGGTAACCACGCAAATCCGGTCTTAAGATTGATCACACATTCTGACTATGATCAGTCGAGGTGACGAAGTTATAAGTAAATGAAGAAAGTTTTAAATATCCCACGATACCAGGTAAGAATTTTCAATCAGAAATATACATCTTCAATCAGAAAATTCTAATTCTTTTAATCCATTAATCAATTAAGTTTATTTTCGATGGATTTTTACTACTATAATGTAGCCGGGTGTCTTACCCGATACACACATTGTTAATATGGACCAATCGAAACTAAAAATTAATTTAAAGCTTTTACGTGAGCAACATTGTTGTTCATAAAAAAGTCTTTGTTTAGAAACAAGTGGTCTCATTGAATATGCATGAGTCTGTGACGATAAATTTGGTTAATATGGACCTCTTTTCTCGTGGTACAAGAAGACATCTAAAAATACAACAGACCAACCTAAAATCTCAAGTCTGAAAATAATCACATTTAAACACCTTCAATGTTGAGGAATGTGGAACATTAGGTCCGGGTGTGTGCCTGTATCATACATAACATTGAGGCTTTTTTATTTTCTTGGTTGAAAACAGCAATATCAGGTGTAAATTCCCTATTCTTATAGCATATTTCTGCTCCACTATCGTCTTCTCCCTCCCTTTAATTTTCCACTGATAAATTATTTTGAAATGTTTAAGCAACCTATGGAAATATCTTTGAAAATAAGTATTTTCTCTGCAGTGACTTTAGATAATTTTAGTATTTTATCTTACAATCGAGTAAAACGTCATTTTATCCTTTTAGCTACAAGAGAAAATAAAAATAAAGAAGGGAACTAAGACAAATAAATAACTGTATTCAACATGTGCTTAGGAGATGCAATAGTGGATTCACAAAGAGGGGTAAACATGGTAAGAATTATCAAGCCTTGCTTCGCGAATAATATAGGAGATAATCATTACGTTAAAGACACATCTATGAACACAACTAATGTGGTCTTGCGAGAATATAGTACGGAAATGATTGGAAAGAAAATAAAAGTCCTCGTATGCGGAGGAGAAAAAGTGAAAGGGTAAACTGGCGCACTAAACCTAACGAAATACTTTTGGGGGAAAAGAAGTACTCCCGATAACATTAACAGCAGAGAGGAAAGCTATACAACAATCGTAGATTCGGTTAAAAAATTTATGCATTGCTATAATTAAGACCTGTCTTTAGGATAAAACAATCGGGAAATTCGCGGAATCGCAAATAAAGTTAGGAGTCATAAATACGATCAGGATACTTGGGTAACTTGCAGAGAAAGTTGAAGACCGCTGTTATTTTACGCTAGTTAGGCCGCACGTAGAGTATGTTGCGAGTGTATGGGACTCTGACAATTTTGGCTTAATTTTAAAATTAGATCAAGTGTAACGTAGGGCAGCTAGGTTTGCGAAAGGTTGTCGTCATCAGCGAAGCAATGTCAAGAGGTTATTGAAAAAAATAGGATGGGAGCCTGCAGTTCACTGTAGGTTTACGTACCGGTTGAATTTTCTGTTTAAATTTGAGGTAAGTGATTTTTCCAAGGGTTTTACAAACGTTATAAACCCCGTAGTACTACAGTAGTTTCGATCACGGACCAAGAGTCAGGAAAATAACTGTAGAATGGATCGATTCAAAATAATATTTTTCCATGGTATGATTAGATATGAAAATATATATGATCACAGGTGTGAAGAAGATAATTAGGAAAGTCATGTACAAGTGTAATCGCGTGAAAAGAAATATGAAACCAATATTCACACTATAGCAGGAGACCACCAGCGCCAACCCCGCTATTTTAAAATATGTGAAAGGCATTATGGAGCGCTAATGGACATGCTTAGTGGCTGCTTTAACTGACATTATTGATGAATATCTTCCGGAATATAGATTTACAAGATATGGTGTTTTAAGGATGGTATAATAACTATGATAAATTTAATTATCGACACAATACTGGTTCGTTTAGTTGTTTTCACAGCACAACCTTGGGTATAAATTGAAACAAAATACAAGATACATCTTGTTACAGTTGTACTGCCTTCTTAAACGTTAATGATACGTCGAACGGTGAAATACGCTTGATAACTTCTTTCTCTTGGCTTCAAGCGGCGAATGGCTAAATATTCTATCTAGGTTGCCGCTGTTACTGTATGAAGGTTTTGAAGCTGTGTGAGGAAACGCATTAAGCTCCACGACTGAAGGAGCGCGTCGGTGTGTAACGAAAGGAATCATGGGTAGATCGTCATTCGTTTGTCTACCCCTTCTGAGATTCATGGGATGCAGTGGTTTATTGTTACCGTCATTGATTAGTGGTTAATTCCATGTGAAAAGTTTACCATTTTACTTTTAAAGCGTAACCTAGACCCACTGCCAAAATGTGTGACGAAAAATCACGGTTAGTGTTACGTCTTTAGCATCGGTTTGTAGTTCGCGTTATGTACTTGTAGCGTAGTCATGCGTTTTATTGGATAAAGCCATTCGTTATACCGAGAAAAATATTTCAATTAATTCAAGTTTACTAGTGCAGTTATCATAGATTATTCTGTATTTGATTGGCTTATAAAAACTGCATTGCTCGTGATCGCCATAATGAATTAAGAGTGTAAACAAGCGTAGTCTACACAGCTGTTTATAACTGTGTTTTTACTTTTAGGTATGCAAATAATCATTCAAGACGTAGCTCAAGTCGGTGCGATAGTGATGGTTTGTTGTTTATTAAATATAATTGTCTTCCTGTGATTATGACAGTTATTATTTTTTGAGGTACAAGTTCTCATCCTGCGTCTTTTCGTCCTAATTCAGATGACGAACCGAGAAGAAAGAAGTCATATGATGGGGGAAAGTCAGGAGATAAATCATCGTCGGTATTTAGTGCAGAAGACTGGGAATGTGACAAGTAAGTATTCATTGCCTTGGTCGACTTTAATTTTTTTATTTAAGCCTCCAAAATAAAATAAATCAAGATTTTAATTTACTAAGTGAAAGATTTCTTTATTATGTACAATTTTCATGCTTATTTTTCACAGGTGTGGCAATATTAACTTCGCCAGAAGAACGTCATGTAATAGGTGTGGAAAAGGAGGTGAGATTTGGAGCGGAATTTCAAATTTGGAAGAAAAAGTTGGTCATATATTTTATAAAACTATGAGTTTATTTTCATTCACGTACCAAACACTTTCGCCTAACGATTTGAATATTAACACAGAATTTCTTGGCTCTTTTTATTTATGCCCTTTCACCATTTTAAATTATTTTCATTCCTTTTATACATGCCTACGGGGAAAGTGGTTTTGGATTTTCTGATTTCTAAAGCGATTCCTTCATTAAGTTTGTAGTCACACTGATTGTTGGCCCTTATTATTTGTCCAATATCCATTTTGCTGTTCAGCATATTGTAATGGAATTATTTGCTTTATTGGATAGCAGCCAACTCACGACACCTCAACACCCTTACAGAGAAAGATGCAGCACGAAAGAAGAAAAGGGTTGGTCAAGAGATAGGAAAAGCTGCTGCTGAGAAAAGCCATGGCCTCTTCAGTGCTGATGACTGGGAGTGTGAAAAGTCAGTGCAGAGTACATTGTATAGAGCATAATTTCCTTTGGTAAATTGAAAACTTTTTTCCTTCAATTGAATCGGTCAACTTACATTCCTTGTGCAGTGGAATCACACCTCACCATTAAATTATGATGGTATCTTTTTTTCATTGTTCACTCACTAAAGCTTCACTTGTTATCACTGCTGAATTTTACTTGTTTTTGGTGCTTTACAAGATTATTTGAAAGATTAGAGACTTTTGAGTTTCCTCTTTTGAAATCCCATAACATAAATATACAACCTCAAAATGAACAATAAAATACGAATATATGAATCAATACATGAAAGGCCCTAATGTGGCTACAAAAATCTTAGTTTGGAAAAACTTGTCAAACCACAAAAAGGTTATGAATATAGATAAGTGGTAATCTTCCCTCTTCATTTATTTTTCCAGATGTGGAAATGTAAACTGGTCTCGTCGTCAACAATGCAACATGTGTAATGCTCCCAAATTCGTAGTTGTGGAAGAAAGAACAGGCTATGGTGGTGGTTATAATGAGCGTGAAGAAGTTGAGTACATCAAAAGAGATGAATCTGATGATGAATTCGATGAGGTAAATTGAATAAATTTTCCACATTTAACACACTGAAGTTTCATCCCTAATGGTTGAAGCTCACTTGAATACATTTCACAATTTTATACATGTTACACATACCAAATATCTATTAGGCACATTTGTAAAAAAAAACATCATCTGCTAGGTTATTCATTTGCATTTATAAATATGTAAAACGAGTGTTTTAATGATTCAAGTAGGATAATTGATTGTCATTGTATTTCTGTAATTGAAAAACTTGCTCACTTCTGTCAACATTTTGCATTTATTTTGAACTATCATTATCAGAAATGTGACCACAATCTGTAAAATCCACAACTGCTTGTTCACTTACCAGTTTTTTATTAATTTTTTTAATAGATTGTAATTTTCTAAATTTTATTTGTGAACGTCGGCTCAAGTAATTCTCTGCCCAGTTGAAAAATTACTGAAATACCCACTGTCTTATATTTCTAAATTTCAGAGAGTGAGCATGTGCTTAAATTAATCTTAGAATGTAAACCCTGTATATGCAATTATTTTAATTTTCATGCTTTTGAAAGCTATAGTAGATAAATCAGCAGTGTTAAGCTATTAATTCAGATGAAACATCTTTTAATAGATTGAATTTTGAGTTGATTGTAAAACTAATCTCCCTTATGTATCCACGATGCTAAATCTTTGGAAAATATGATTTGATATAGTATACATATGATTAATCAGGATAATATAACTTTTCTCTCCTTATTCGGAAATCCCAGGCATTTCTGTGATTAATATAAATTTCTTAACCATTTAGTGGTTGTAACATTTATTACTTGGTAAAATTTGAGCAAATAAAGTCTTTCCTTTATAAATTGAAATCTATTTTAAAGCTAAACAACTAAGGTTTTGATTATATATAATTCCTCCTGAATTTAAAAACTGATTTTTTTATCATTACAGCTTTCTAATTTTAGAATGTAAAAGTTTTCATAACAGTTTGTAAAAGAAAAATTTTCAGTATTTCTTGAGATAGTGCTCAACGTGCATCTCACTTTTTGGATGGGTATAATGTGATCCTTAACTATTGATAACCACCCAAGGCAACAATGTCTTTCCCTTTGCAACTCAACGTTTTTCTTTATAATCAAACCTAACTACACTTACAAGGAGTACATTGTCTTTATCAATGGCAGGATAAAATTAAAAAGTACTTGAACCCTCATTTTTCATGTTTATGATAAGTTCAAGATTAGTCCCTTTGATAACTTCATCTGCATAAAATTTGCAATATGTAGCTTTTGGGGGTTGATGCAGCCATCATATGAAAGGTTGCCATCCTTCATTCTAGTATACTGAACTCATTAGGCCGCTTTTGCACATATATATTATGCTTCAAAGCATAAGCTGACTCTAGCATTTTCAAGTTATTGTACTAGTTTCCTTCTCTTGTTATTTTGGACACAGTCATGACTTTATACACATCCTGTGCCCTTCCACAATGTGGTAGTCATGTAACTCTAGAAAATGATGCACATCACTTCTTTTTGTCTTTAATTATATCATAAATTTGGTTTTTCTTTGTTCCTTTTTTGTCAGGTGTTACAATAATTCATTTAGCTCATCTTCAGATTCTCTGATAAAAGTAGAAATCTTAAAAAAATCAGAAAATGGCAAAAGTCATCATGTAAGCAGTTTAGCAATTAAGTGGGTCACTTTCACAAAAGTGTTGCTAGCCATTGTTGCTCACCCAAGAACAATAATTATTTGTACAGCCATCAGTCACTGTGTACATTTTTATGCTAATTTTCATAGGATTTTTGGGTCAGTATTAGTTAAGAATTATGGAATCTTTAGAGAATACAGTTTGAGTACATGGTTCATAAACTTGTCCGAAAAGTGTCATATGGAATTGTGCAAATGTTAACCTTTAACATGACTTGTATCTTTCCATCCATTTCTAAAATTTTATGTAATTTTATTTCTGATATCATTTTATATTTTAATATTGAACATTACCAGAGATGGCCAGGATATCCGAGCAGGTAGCAAGCTAACCCAAAGGTTACAGGTTAGAACATCACCCATGGCATGGAAGCTGTGTTTGTCCAAAACTAATTTTCCTGAATGGAATTTTCCTAACATCAGCAAAAGCATAAAAACTGACATATAAATATTTCTCAAAACCTCATAACAAAGCAACCCTATACGAATAGGATATTGCTTAGAAGGAAAAAAATGACCTTAATAGATGCTCATTATCCTAAAAAATATTGTTATTATCCTTGGATTTTAAGTGACTTGTATCAATAATGATTCAGTTTTGGTAAATGGCTATTGAAAATCATATTTCATTGTTATAATTTTCAAGGAGTGCCTCTTCTATACATATTTTTTTAAATATTTATTTCATAAAAAATGGTGTTTTGAGGATAGTTAATCAGATTGTTAAGTAGGTACATAATAAATAGTCCTTACAGGTTGGTGACAGCATCTGTTTCCCTCCTTTAACAAGAGTTGATTCAAATAATTTAAGAAAGTTTAGAAAACTTCAGTTTTTCATGTGGCTAGGTTCAGTGGTAAACAAATTTATATCTACCCATTGCTAATATTGTGCAGCCTATCAGAAGGATGACTTTCAGCTCCCCTTGCCAGTTGCAGAATCATTCTCCATCTGGTCCCCATTATCTTCTATGTGGTTTTTCCCAATTGCTTAACACTCTGCGTCAACACTCAGCTTCTAATTATCAGATTACACTTTTCCTTCCCAATTCTATATGTAAATTCTGTTTATAAAATAAATAATAAACAAAAACTATTAATGATAAAAATCTAATTTGAACAGAATGAGATAAGAAAAATAATCAAACAAAAGAAAGATCCTATCAAAGAAGCTTCATGGAGGAAATATAATTCAAAAGTAAACTTTACTGCATCAGGCTTCACTTAGTGGAAGTTTTTTATATCACAATGAGTATATATCGTAATTTTCCATTAACTCCACAATTCTGTGGAAAAATAGGATATACAGCAAAATGTTGTTAGTACATTTTTCAAGGGACCACAAAAAAAGAACGTACCAGCCAGGACAGAAAATATAGGAATTCAGGTAATTGGAAACGGAGGAAACAGTCGTCATGATTACAATGATAGTCCATGGTTCTGATCTTTATCTTTTCCTTTACTCTTTTCACACAAATTTAACAAAATGGTTGCCAAGCCAATAAAAATAACTAGGTGTGGTACTTTGCTTCCAGAGATTAATTTCATCAAAACGACATAACTTCACTTTATTTGATTGCTATAAATTTTGCTCTTAGTTATTTAGCTTTTTTCTTGAAATATATAACTATAGCCATAAATATAATGTCAATTAATTGATTTGTAACTTTCAAAACTTAAATCAACATTTTATTTATGTAAAATAACAGCTGTTGCTTTGTTTGACACTATTAGATTGATCAACATATCAATTGATAGTGCAGTCATTTGAGATGCTTTCGTTGCAAAAAGATTTATAATTTTAAATTTAAATTCACTTAAAAACTTGTTCTAGGTATTCTGCTTTTTATTTCTCTTGCCGGAGTCTAATATTTTTGCCTTGAGTTTTGCGTGGAGATTCAATGTGTCAACTGCTCTCACAACACTCGTCAAGTAATGATGTACGTACCCCATATCGTCCACCATTTTAGCCAGAGTCGGAACTGTATCAGACTCAGTTCCTTGCTCTGCATCATCTTCAACAATTCTGTCTCCTTCCTCATTTTCTGCTTGTAAATCTCATCAATCAGCATGGTCTGGAAAACAGGAATATTATCATCACATCTGCAGTACTCATTGAAATTGATCTCTTTGACAATCTGATGCAACTCCTTGAGGGGTAGAAGGGTCCATTTTGCCCCATTTGTTGAATCAACAGTAATGATAGGCACTATACAACCAATTCCAGCTGCTTCAAAGCAACTTTTGATGTTTTCTTTACAGAATCCCATGCATTTTGTATGAAGTGCAAGCCATGCATAACGTCTATCTTCTGCTCAGCTGTCTTTAGGGTGGTCAGTCTATTTTGTACCCGTAGCTTTCTATATTTTTTCTTAAACGTATGAATCCTTGGCCAAGGGGACTGATCATGTTTGATGGGAAATATTCTACCTGGATGCTTGTTAAGTACAGTAAAACCTCTACCTAACGTACCTCTGCCTAATGAAAGAATGCTATGGCCCTGGCCATCATCCGATGTAAATTTATTGGTTATTACCTCCCATTGATGAACTCCTGTTTTATGAAAAGTCCTATTTAATGAAGTGAAACATTGGCACCTTTCTTTGTTTACCAAACTACTTTTACCTTTCAGTAGCATAATTTTACTAAAAACTTTGTTTTATTTTGCGTGGTAATTGCCATCATGAAAAGTTGTAGAGCTGATGACTGATTCAGTAGGGATAAGCTACTCTTAACTTTTGCTGGAAGATTGAGGAAATAGATATCACGTGACTTCAGCCTTCTTTACGGGAACTTTGACTCGAGAAATCATTATGAGCGACAGACAATAAGCTGCCAAAGGTTCATCTAAGGACACAAATTTTATTGTCTTATAAAGATGTAAACTTTGGTGATTTGGTTCAGTATACGCATATCACAATATCTTACCAATCATAAACCATAGTATTATTGCATTTATTTATATCTACCAATGGTGATACACTTCAATTCATAATTTCATCAGGCTCCATTTGAGATGAGATATATCTACTGTATTTGTTAATACATATTACAATGTGACTTAATGATGTGATTTAAAGAGTAAAACTAGGGATGGGTGAATGCAGGTTTTTTTTCGGATCCAGATCCTTGATTTCGTTTCTAATGATGTTTTTCATTTCGGACTAAATTTCTTTCATTTCCTGATCCTATGTTTTATGTTGGATTTACAGGATAAAGAAAAATCTCATTTAAAAAATAGGGGTAGCTTCTTGAATTTGCTTACTAAATGACCCCCCCCCCCTAAATAAAATGGTTCAAAATCACTCCATTGTAATAATTAACAAAGCCCAGAAACATTGATCTGTAAACACTATCATAATGGTGTCCGTAGTTGCCGAATTCACTGTTTAGTCGCAAAATGTGGATATTTAATTTCTATGATGAAAAAAATTATGAAATGTTTCATGCTGCTAAACTATAAATTTTTAAGGCCTTATTAATAATATTTTTACAAAATAAAATTTGTGAGTTTTATATTTAGCAGCGGCACTGGGTACTTCAATCTCTAAAGCCAACAAAATTTAAAATCTCCATTCTGGATCTAATTTTTCCTTTGTGTCTTTGGATCTGATTTCAGAGGCAAATGAAATGAAAGATCCACAGATCTTTGGACCTGACAAATCTGACCAGATCTTTCCTAGTAAAAACATTGCTGTAATTATGGAACAATAACTTCCAACCATTTTTATTAAAGAAAGTTGAGATTTTGTTTAACATTCATTCAATGGTGAAAAAACTTTATTTGCAAAAGGATATAGTAGTAGCCATTGCAAAACAATTCGAGAGCTTTTTTAATTAATTAAGCTAGCACACCTCCAAAAGAAATATTTTTTCAAGGCACATTTAGCAAATGTTTAATGCAATGTTTGAAGGTGTCTTACCATAGTTTATCCCTTTGAATTTTTAGAGCCATGGCTTCTTTTCATTAGTCTCAGATGATTGTCAAGTGAATACAGCAGCTTATATGTCCGTCTTCATCCATTTCTGGGATACATGCAGGTGGAATTACAATTTTTAAGCTAAGGGTTTTGAATGGTTTTACCTGTAATGAATCAATTTTTTTTCTTTGTCTTCTTGCTGGGAAGGTCCTTTAGCATGTCTCATTTCTCAGTTGTACACTGATAAATTTCATGATTTGTGATCAAGGATAGCCAGTAATTCAGCATACATTATTCATAATGATGATTCAGCATTTTAAAGTAATAAATAACGAATTTGCATAAATATAAGACAATCTTATTTTCTCTTCTGGACTTTCAAAGAAATGGGGTTTCATCTTTCAAATGTGAGCAAAATATTTCACTCCAATTGGATTTAATAATCTAGATGTGCATGTTTTTCTAGTTTTCTTAGTGAAAGGCTGTATGATTTTGACTTTCAACATTATCTCAACTCACAAAAAGTTCATGTGACTGCTGTTTACCAAAATTGGATTTTAAATGGGATCATTGCCATGCAGTATACACTGCAACAATGTTGATGCATAGGATTCAGATCAAACACGTGAATTACCATGGTATCATAGTTTTTTACCAATAAGAGAGATTAGTTCGGTCACAATCAAACCCTTAAGATTATTGCGACTGTAGAGAAAACAACTCAACACAGTAGAATTTACAAGAATAGTTATATTGTTTTCAGACAAGAATTCCAATTCTGTGGTTGGTATGGTTAGTCACTAGAAACTATATTTTTAAATGTGGAGCAACAAGGAGAAATTTTTCAATACAGCAAAAAAGAAGATATGACAAATTAGAAACTTAATTGTGGAATCCCAAAGGGCTATGAGTATCATATAAGTTTATTCAAGTGATAGCAATGAAATTAGATATAAATTGTGGAACTATACAGGCAGAATTTAAACCTAGTCAATCTTGGGTTCAAAAATTCAGGATTCGTACAGGATTTTCTTAGGTTTCCTGGTGAAGAGATTATAGGATGAGTTACTG
This sequence comes from Rhinocypha anisoptera, assembly GCA_011762765.2. Classification (NCBI taxonomy): domain Eukaryota; kingdom Metazoa; phylum Arthropoda; class Insecta; order Odonata; family Chlorocyphidae; genus Rhinocypha; species Rhinocypha anisoptera. The sequence continues at coordinate 9,234,977 of WURS02000013.1, read as the reverse complement.
GGTTTCTCATGGGGTCCAAGGGTTGTTCATCAGCACCAATGTTTCAAAGGCTTAGTTCACTAACGTCTTCAGGATGAATGCTAGAGCCAAGAATTGCTGCTTTTTAAAAAATATTTTGACAAACAATTTTACTAAATTTTGGTCAAACCTCCTTTTCTCTTTTTGTATTTCTGATTTTATGTCCATAGTGATTCTTAAGTTCATTCTTGGTATTAGTATTATTGTGTGTACCAATGACTGAAAAATTTTAAATGAATTTTAGTGATTAGCCAGCCTTGGTGGTGGAGGGGTAACATTCTTGTCTACCAATCCGGAGGTTGTGTTTGAATCGTAGCTAGGTGTTTTTTTATTCTCCACTGAGGGCATGGAGATGTGTGTTCTATCCTCGTTATTTACTTTGTTATATTGTGCCACCATAATTTTGACCATAAACGGGCAACCACTTAAGGGCAACTGAATAATAAAATAAATTATGATAAAGTTGGAATTGGTACGAAGGTTTTCGCGGCGTCGTCCAAGTGCTCTCGGCATTATCCGGTTCTGCATCCGCGTTTGTTGACTTGTGGTGACAAAAGTTTCGCTAGCCATCCTGCTAGCGTCTTCAGGTCAAAGATGTTTTCAGTTCAGTTTAGTTTTCAGTTCAACTGAAAACTAACCAAGGAATAGGGACATACAACGTTGCTGAAAAATAATTAAACTGTAAATTCAATAGCTAATCCAATATAATCTTAAAGAAACCTCTTTGGCTTCACCATCATATTCTTTATTTTGTTCCAGTAAAGAAATATAATTATAATGTAATAATTCATTCCATGTGGATTTCAATTAGCAGTTTTCTTAGGTTTCTTGTTTCTGTAATTGTTTAGGAAGACTGGAAATTGTATTAGATTAAAGCTTGAACAGTAGAGAGAATTTGGAGTACTCATATAGGCATCTTTATAAAGAGGATTGTTTGTTTCTAATGATAAAAAAGTATTATCTAGTTCTATAGCAAGTATCATACCAGAAAACTAAAAAGGCTCACTATTCAACCCTTTAGGTTAGTTTCTTAGATGTGGAATAGCACTGAGCCTATAGTACTAAGCCTCACCTAACAATAACAATTTGAAAATGATAACAACAATAACATGTGAAAAATGAAATCAGCTTTAGGGGGCATTTCCTTTCCTGAACTGCCAATAGTTTCCCAGGTAAATATAGTGCCCATCACTTATACTTGAACACATCCCCTCCATTCAGTAGCTAAGTACTTTATCCATTGGGATATCAAACACAACTTCTCAGAAAATTAGAATGATAGTGATGTTTTTTATGATTTTAATATTTTCTGGGGATCAAGAATCTGCATAAAATTATTTTTCAATATACACTTATAATTTTAATGGATTGTCTATTGCCAAAGTTAACTTCAACAAGCAGCTAAGCTCTTGGATGTGATAAGCTCTTCATACCATATTATAAATATAGCAGTTATTTCAAAATAAATAGTACTGTAAGGTGCAATATATTTTAATTAGTGTGGTAAATATTTACTAGTTTTTTATTTTAACATAGCCATGTTTATAACATGAAAAGCTGCTGTAATGTGAATACCCTTCGATTTCATTTAGAGAAACATTTTAAAGAAATGAAAATGTACTGATTCTTTCATTTTTCCATACTTCTAGTACTATAATTTCCATGTTTTACAATACCTAAGGAACAAAGAATTCATGTCAGAAATGTAACTTTGCATCCGTTAGTATTTCGAATCTCCTTTTTTTGCATTTGCAATTTTTATTTGACCTTGAATCCTATTTAATTACTAAATTTCCTAAACTGAATTACATAATTAGTGGACTTCAGAAAATGGCTAAATTTAAGGTGCTTGGAATTATGTATTACATTACAATTGTCATGTGTAGTGGTTTATAAAATGCTTGTGTAAAGGTTATATTTCGATATATTTATTACACTAAGCTTTTCTCAGTGTCCAGTTTCACATTATTACATTATTTTGATGCCAGTAGTATATTGTCCTTGCACCACTATCACAACATGGTCGCAGTGACTTACAGTTGCCAATAAAGTAGTGTCAGTGAATTTCAAATGAATATCTTTCATCATTTTAATTTTTTATGGGTGTTTTCTCCGTTTTCAGTTTGGAAGGAAAAAGAAAAAATTTCGAACTGGAAAGAAAGAAGAAGAAGAAAATACCAGTTCTCGGAGGAATACTGACTCTCAGGAAACCAAGCCTAAGCCTGAGGTTAAGCCTGCACCAGTTGAAGAAGAGGACGAGGAAGATGATGATGATGAGGTTCGTTTAATGCTCCACTTCTCATAAGATTGATTGTAATGCCCTTCATTAGTAACTTACAAGGTTCAGAAAAGTTTGCATAATTTAATTCAGTATTCTTCCAAAATTTGTTGAATCAAATCAGTCTCAAAAATATTCATTAAATGAAATGAAAAGTTGGTATCTCTACAAACTTGCCTACATCCCACATTTGTAGACAAAAAGTCTTGATTAGTTACAGCTATTGATTGTCTTATGACCACATATGGTTTCTTCAGTCCAACCATGTCAATTTGAACGCAAGTCCTAACTTTTTGGTATGTTTCGATTGAAAGAATTTCTGCATACTTCATATTGTTCCAAAAAGGTAGGTGCTCAAATTCTTCCCAAGTGTTCATAATTTCTCAGCCTATTGTATAAATAAATATTAAACTTTTCTTAATTAGCTATTTTAAAAGCCTATTATCCTTCATACATTGTGTTAATCAAACATTAAAAATGGAATTACAAAAATGAGTAAATCACATTCTATATCTGAGCTGCACCATTTACATCACTGCCAAATACTCTATTGTAAGTGTAACTGCCATGTGCAGAATAGGTCATAAAATATCTAATATTATTTAGTTTTTATTACTCATCTAGTTGAACATTTTTATATTATCAAATTGAAAGATGTTTGCCAATTTTGTCATTCAAAGGCAGATTACTGATAGATAATACTGATTACTGCTACAAATTATTGGAGGCTCCTAGCCACATAATTTCTGAACAGCCATTTTCTACCAGGGTTAAATTAAATACTTCAAGGTCCTCTTACTTTCTTCCTCCGTTCTTGTCATTTAACAACCTTATCTTTTTTCTGCCCCTGCACTGCTCTCCAGGCAGTCTACCTACTAATGCTTTCTTCAGCATGCCATCACCCCTTAGTAATTCCAACATAGACTTCTCCAGTTGTTCCTGTATTTCTATTTACACATAAATGTGTCCAAGAGGTTACTAATACAGTAGGATCGTGATTTTTATCTGAACTTATTTTATGAAAAATTTGATTTTTATGCACACCACAATGTGGTCTTGGCTGATCCTTTAAGTATTCTTATGAAGTTACTATTTGAAATTAGGATATAATTAATTTTGATGTAACAATTTTACATATAGTTGTTTTCGACCTCTGCAGAAGTATTATTTCATTTTTATGAAACAAAACATCAGAACCTAATGAAACTTAAGCAAAATCTAGAAAAATCGTTTTAATGTCCGTCTTTAATTAAATTTAAACTAATCCCATACACCACTGCATAATGCAACAGTAACAAATTACTTTCTGGATTCTTAATAGTTTACATTATTATTTTATTCTCATATGTTTCATCGTGTTATTCCATCGTGGGTCCCACATCAGCATCCATGGATTCTTCAACCAAAACTTCTGTTGCATTTCTCTTGAATCCTACATGCCTAAAACAACTATGTATTACTTCAAGTGTAATTTTATCCCATGAAGCTTCTAGTATATTTCACTTAAGCTTTATTCCTGCAATCGCCGATTTCCACATTAATGAATTGTTGAACATTGATTGAATGTGGTGTTTTAGCACACGAATGATGTCTGATAGTGGTTGTAACGCACTCACGCAATTGGAAGGTAAGAACTCCATACTGACATTCGTAATTTTAAATTTTGGGTGAGCTGGACAGCGTTCCACAAAAAAAGGCAACCTTTCTATTTCTTACTGCAATTCTGCCATCAAAAGCCCATAGCCACTTGAAAAAAGTTGGGGTGTTTTCCATGCTTTGGTGTTGGACTTGTAAGTGCATGGAATAATTGGGCTGGCTGCAGAAAGGTCGGGGGCACGCTGACTTTCCAATGACTGATGACTTCATTTTGTCAGTTTCATTGTTTGTGCAGAGGGGAACTGTTATTCCTTCCTTGCTATGTTTTCCACCTTTCACAAATCACCTTTCATGGCCGAAGAGTTTTCCGGCAGTAAATTGTGAAAAAGGGCTGTTTCATCCACATTGTTTATATATATTTTAAGTGGAGTGAATCAATGCATAGAGTTCAAAATGAATACTACAACAATTAAAGTAAATGACTATTTATAATAATTTCCCTAATATTTTCCTTCATAAATAAATTACCTTAGCCTTTCCATGATTGAATTTCAGATTGGGACCCAATCTTTCAGTTTTGGATCTGACATCCTCCAATTCACCACTATGTGATGAAGAAGTAAAATCCTTTAAATCTCACCTTTAGATCTATTCATCAGTGATTTCAAAATTCTCTATTTTCATTGCTGTGAAAACCAATCAAATAATACTGAATCCAATTCAGTATTTTGCTACTCCCTGCTGCATGTTCCTAACTAGCTACTTTTAAAAACATGGTGAAACACTACTGAAACTACTCAAGCAGGAAATTATAGACTGCAGCACTGATTCCAAGACAAAATCGACTCATAACAATAGTGCAGATATGACCACTCGTTATAACCCACTGAACTCCGTATATTTAACACAGGGATCAACTGACTCATAATTGACTTATACTGTTGTTACTTATTGGACATTAGTGAGAAACTAATAGATTTTTCCCCTTTTTCCCCATTCTTTGGAATATTTATGAATGTGCATCCAGATTTTAGTCCATATTGGTAATATTTATTTTCAAACTATGAAGATAATTGTCTTTTATATCAGCCAAGAGGTATAATGTTTAGTAAAGGATTTTATACAAATGTCACTGAAAATTATGTTCATTACAGGATGAAGATGGAGATCTCTCAAAGTATGATCTTAGTGGATGGGAAGAAGAGGCAAAAGACAAGTAGGGAAGATGGTGTAAGTGCGATAGAAATTAATGGTGCTAGAAAGACACCAACACTCCTTAGCATTGCTCTAAAAGAAATGGCACTGACTCTATGATAGGGACTCTTCCTATATCTTTTCATGCAAGTACTTGCCTGCTGTATGCACAGGAAGTCTTCAATGGAAGTTGAAAATGTGGCAGTCTAACCTTATTTTAGCTGTCAACCTACCTTGAGTTTGTGGTGGTTGTTAATGAATACAATTCAATGTGCGAAGGGTACCTTGTCTATCTGATAAAGTCCTCAATGTGTGATGGAAAAATTTTAGTCTGCCAATCAGTGGTTTGCTTTTGTAAAACAGGGTGAGTTAAGAACGTAATTAATTGTTAGCTTCTGGTTGGTCTTCTGAAACATTCCATTTCATTGTGGCAATAAGGGCTTGTACCAATGGACAAGGTACAATAAGATTTATTTTATCCATTTTCACTGTGTATGGTGACACAATGGGGTTACATTTACCTTCAAGAATGTATCATTTATGATGTTAACTCCTTGTCAAGTTTTTTCTTGAAATGTTACATCTCAAGAAGGATTATTGATTTAAATTCCATGATTAAATCAGTGTAAATATAGTCTGTAATGTCTCTTTCAATTGCACCTTATTATTCTTTTTACCAGGCATATTTTCTATGATTATGTGGATATTAATACTAATTAATTGTCATTAATTTCCACCTAGTGTTAATGTGAAGTAGAATTAAAAGTTTACTCACTTTTATTCTTTATTAGTATAACATATTATGTTTATTAATCTCAGCTAGAGTTACCTTATTTGTTCTTCTCTCTGAATGTGAGTTTTTGGTGGTGAAATCAGATTTCCTATTGAAAATGTTTTATCATGGAAGAGTGCTAGTGTTGTAAGATTCCTGTTTTGTTTCTTGTTTTGCTTGAATGATGATGTATGTTATTACAATTTTATGTGTAAATGCGACGTGAAAAGCTTAATTTTCTTGTTTCAGTTTGTGTGCTCATGTGAGTATATGAATGACACTGAGTAGTACTCAAAATTGGCCATTGTTAAGTAGACAGCATACTTCTGATCAACTACTGGATTAAATTTTTATCCCATTAATGTCATTCAGATATATTAGCATTTTAGAGAAGACTTAAAAGGATAGTTCAATCTACTTATGCCTAATAAAATAGAACCATACTGGAATGTACCATGGAAGTGGCTAATAAAACTGTGCTCTTTGTTTAGATTTGGCTTATTTTACTTTAGATAATGAATTTTTTTATTTCAACAACTTTAGTTAAGCATCCTTTGAATGACTCATTGATAAGAAAATTTTTCTTCTCTAGTAGGATATATTTTTAAAGTTGTCAGAAGCTTCTCAGGGTTTGTCTCATTGAATGCATACTTTGTGTGAATTATGATGCATTGAAACCAAAAACCACAATAATCAACCCTAAGACTTGTTTGTTTGTTAGGTAAGAGTAGAGTTTTCCTAAGTCCAATATCATGTGAAAATTCTCTCATCAGGGTATGGGACCCACTTTCTTTCCTTGTGCTGCTTGTTGTTTCTCAGAAAGGCCTGGTACCCAGAAATTCACTGATTGTGTTCTAGATGAGTAAGTGTCCAGAGGTTTGTATGGGGCTTGAACCCAGACCTTTTGTTCTTTCTCCTTGCTGGGGTAACCCAATAGCCCAGTATTACTAAGCAAACAAAATTTGTAAAAAGTTGTTTGTATTTGGAACTCATTTTTAAATTCCATTATTTTGAATTAGTCGAATTTTTTTTTATTTTTGAAATACGAGGGCGGTTAGTTAAGTAAGTGACTTTTTGAATAAAACAAATTTTTTCGGCAAATAAACATTTTATTTTTCTACATAATCACCTTTTAGCTCGATACATTTAGTCCAGCGTTTTTCTA
>WURS02000013.1:9149976-9179709 GCA_011762765.2 Rhinocypha anisoptera | reverse complement strand
TCCACTCCACCCCCTTTTCGAAGCCCTCCGCACGCATACGGGCCTCTCTCTCTCTCTCTCCCCTTCCCTCCCCCCACCGCCCCTCTGGTACCTCCTCCTTCACTCACTCCCTTTACCAAGTCTCTCTCGCCCATTTGACCATGAAATCCCGGAGTCAAGGTAAAGTTAGCCTGTTGCTAAGGGTCTCCGTTTCTATCTCCTTCACTTCCTTCTTCGTAATTTCTGCTTCACCTTCCATGTTTTCCTTTGTCAGCCTGTTTTGCGATGTTTACGAAATATTTATACTCACAACCATAAAGCACTCCTTTCGAGTACTGTAAATTTGTATGAGAGTAAAAGTCTTACTCAACGTATTCTCAGTTTGTGAAAAAGATCTGATATCCCAATTTTACCTTGCTATGTATTGCTAGCCACTTTAAGTATTTTAGATCGGTGTTGAAACCATGTGTACGTTCCACTAATGGGGAAAGAATTATGAGCTCTTTTAACATCTGTGTAATTTACCATCTTAATACCGACAGTATTTTCTGTGATGCCTTGAAATTTGACTGGCATTTTAAATAAAATCTCCTGGCAGATACGTCGACCTTCATTAATAAATACAAATCCAAAGTAATCCTTCTTCAAATTGACTAAACCGGTGGTTTCTATTTTCCGAATCAACAAATTTATCTCAATTGAGTCATCATCTTTTCTGCTGATAATTTTTTTCCGTATTAAGATCTATTTCAAACATAATGGATTCTATTTTCAATCTTTCTTATATTCGTAAGATTCAATATATATCCTTCTTGTCCGACGATTAATATTTACAGTTCTAAATATTTATAAAACGATGGATGAATTTTTCATATAAATTTCTCGGTTGTCATTTAGTAAAAAAATAGTTACCTTTGGTGCAAATTATTTATTGTATTACAGATTAGTATTACAGATGACCAGTTACACTCTCGCAAAACGTAGAAAGCTCGAAAACTTTGATAGAATACCTAAATTCCAGGGTTAACATATTTAAAATATTTAACAATTAAGAGAGAAGAAGCTAAAATGGTTTAGGCGAGTTTTACTTAAAATGAGCTTCATGTGCCCGGCAAGATTTCTTTGCTATCTTCACAAAGTTAGAATTTCTATGGCTACATCCTTTATGCGATCATCGTTAAATATACTACACAACATGCATTTAACGTTGCGAAAGAGTTCTCTATGGATTAATTCTCTACTGGGGTTTAATTACTCCAAGAATTGGAAAAACTAAAACAAAACAAACTCCCACATTGTGGTTGTATTTCCCGCATGGGGATCAATTAATAGCCACTCCTTCTATTGAAGTTCCGCAGAACCATTTGATTGAAATGTCTCATCTTTCATCAGGGCTGATTCCGAATGCGGGACACTTCTACCTCTTACCTGTGCCTTTTCACGACAATCTATTTTTATGAGGAATGAATTGCACTTGGACGACACGTGCATTCGTATGGAGATTACCTTCAGTCGCCACCGCCGTAATTACGATAACGGCTCTCCCGAATTTCCGCCATGATATGAACAACTCGTTTTTCGGCAGTATGACGGCTGCATTTGAATTAAACCTGATGTACATTATTTTAACCAGAGATATTTATTTATTTTTTGCTTATATTTCCGTAATTACCTCTTGGTCTACCCCACCAGCGTTTGGTGGTTGCAACCGGTGGGGGGGGTGTTACACGTCCTTTTCATGGACTAAATTAATACGAATTTAGATTGTTTTTTTAAATAATTTTTTTCCGACGTGATACGGCGTTGCGGCGTTGAGGCTCGCCACATCTCGGTGAGCCTCTGGCGAAACCATGAAGTCCGAAACGCCAATAAAAAATGTGCTCGGCGGGTTGTCATTTTCAGGCGCCTTTGAACGTGTTGGAATGTTGTAATTAGCGGAGCGAAAATTTTCTATTATCCCACATGAAAATTGACTCGCTTGAATTTTGTTAAAATTTTCCAAAAAAAATAATATATCTTTGAAAATACGCCAAAATCCCTCAAAAGAAGACGATGGTGTTTTCTTCTTTGTTTCACTTCGTGCCCTTCGGTGAGTACGGTTGAATCCCCCGCATTTCAAGGGAGACCTTAAGGAGCGCCTTTCGTTTCATGTGGTTATAATACTTAATTCATTTCACATAAACCAATGCTGTGAAAATCCCGAGAAACTAAATTCATCAAATTGCCGCCATGAAACACTTCAATATCTATCGCTGGACGGTTTAGACTGGTTGTTTACTTGAAGTAAGGTCTGTCGCTTTCTCGGAGAAATGATGTTTACGAAGGTTTCTCTGATTTTCCACCGGGTCAGGGGCTCCATTTTAGTCGACGTTTCGACTCTCGACTCGAGGGTCATCATCAGGACTGTGGTCGGTGTCTGCATTTTTGTCGTCTTATATACACGTCGGAATGGATGGTTGTTTATATTTATTTATGTTTTTTAATTGAACTCGTTGCTTATAAGTAGCTTTTCTATGAGAATAGCCTAATAGACAGCGCGCTCACCGTATAATCCTAAGGTCGTGGGTTCGAATCCCCACCTGGGGAGTGGATTTTCCCTTTGTTCAAACGACCATAGCCGTCGGTGTACCCCATGAACGGAAATACTCCAATATCTCCCTCAAAGGAAGTTTTTAAGCCTAGTTATTCGATCTGATGTCATCAGACTCTCGAAGCATGCGTACTTTGTGCTTAAGATGCAGTTTTTGAAACAAATAAACTGTCCTAACTTGCAATTTAACGAAGAATTGCAATTTGACCATCCATAATTCTTAACTATATTATTAGTAGTCATTTATCCCTCTTTCTTATTATATATTCAATGTCTACTACAAAGCTATTTTAAATCAAAATCCAGTTTTTAGCTTTCATCAACTAAAACCATTAACAACCATACTTGACATGATTAAATTGCGCTAGATGCTTATTACATGTGCATCAGCTTCCCTGAATCAAAACATTAGTAAGTAGAGTCCTAATTGTAGAACTTATTTAGAACCAACTGGATTGATAATTTTTATTCACTCTCATGTGGAAAATTATATTTTCTTGTTTTTTAAAATAAAATAAATGAAATTAATTTTTAAAAACTTAATTAAATAGAATAAATATTCCATAAAAATGATCCAAAAATAGCCATATCAATTTATAGAAAATTTACGCCTAAAAAGTTTACTTTTTTCTGCACCGTTAGAATAATATTGGATTGTACTTCCACAAACCACTTGCAAAAAGGCGATCGCCGTTTGGAAGTGGTTTGTGTAAACCAATAGCCATTTACTTTTGCAATTTCTTCTGCCACTCTTCTGCCTTTTTACGTGAACCATATATTAAAAAGTAATTCTCCGACTTTTGAGAAATTGTCTTTAGTTGGACTGTTATTGTGAAGTCATTATTCAGAGTATTAGTAGTGGAATTTAATTTGTATTGAGTTTCATTTGAAATCTAATGAAATGAAATGAGAATGCACGCTGTCATACTATATTCTGCAATAATGTGGATATGGAAATAAAATCAATGGCTCATTATTCCCTGACCTTCGTACAGGTTTACTTAAAGCCAGTGTCCACTAAATAAGAATCTAATTGTTCAGAGAAACCAGTCAAGATAATTTTTTTTTTAACCGTAGCAATACATTCCATATATTAGGGAAATTCTTTTTATGCAAAGGTAGTATCTCAGTTTTTGCCTTCTAATTGAATCTAGTTTGATCTAAGAAATCTGAACGAAAATCCTATAAATTCTTATAATTCCTAAAATTCCTATAAATTGTAATATTCCCCATAATTATTGTATTCACGTTTATTGGCGAAATTATTATCTCCCTAGTATGTTCTCAGAAGACAGAATGTGAATAGTAAATCAATTCCTATATTTATATTATTCACTATAATTGTTATCATCACGTATATTGAAGAAATGCCCCGCATCAAAAGAAAAATAAGATATTTTTTATTTTTGTGTAACTAAAGTATTTTAACGTAAAAATTTGTTCGTACAATGAAATTTTTAATGTTTTCTTTTTTTAAGTTCTTTAATTTAACACTTATTTGTGTTTACTTTTTCTAAAGACTGAAACATACCGACGGCAAATCCTAGTGACATAAAGATATTATAAAATATAGTGTTTATTTCTATATCGTGAAAAAAATTAAAAACATGTTCTTACATTAAGGGCTTATTATGCACCTATCATTTAAGCAATGAATAAGCTATGTACAGGACGCTTGAATTTTCAGTTTCTCCACCGGGTTCGAGGGTTGATCAGCACCTTTGTTCTGGATTAGCACCCAAGGGTGCTGAAAACCCTTAGACCAGGTGGAAAACCCGATAACTCGCTCTCAAATTTATTCTCCAGGGATATCTGAGATCCTTAAATGAAAAATTATCAATATTTATTTTTACTTTGACTGCCGTAATAAGAAATAAAAATCATAGTACGAAAAGGAAGAAAAAGAAATTTAAATAATATATGAAATAAATGTGTGCACAGCAAATCCAAGGGAAAACTGTACAAAGTCTAAATGAATATGCACCTTTTAAGGGAAGTTAAGCACGGTGAGGAGAGGTCCAGGAAGGAAACTCGTAGCACAGAGCATTTTATTTCCAAAAAAAATGTGTATGACACATTGTAGTTGTTGGTTAAAAACTAATGAAACTTTTGAAAGAGTTATTTGAAATATTTGAATGCCTCCTGTGGTTTCCCACGAAGATGTGCTACCCGAAAAATCACTCAGCTTGGGTTAGCTGAAGGTGTCCGGAGGGTCGTCACCCGGTCTCGAACCCGGGTCCCCCGGTCAGTAGTCAAGCACTCTACCCACTGGGCTACCACGACCTCTAGTTTTTGCAATGTCTCAGTGAAATTAAAAAAAAAATGTTTGGAAAGCTAAGTCATCCATATTCATCTTGAACTCTCAAGGGGCCTAGTTTTTTAAAAACCGTTGAGCTAAGAATTTTAATTTTTTTATTATTAGCTTTATTCACTTAATTCATAGATATGCAAAAAGGTAAGTTCTTAGCTAGTGAAGAGCTAGAGGGGATGATTCTTTTTAGGGATATAAATTAAAAAATATTATTCACAAATAGGAACATGCAGGATTTCTATAGTACGAGTTCAATATTATAAATATAGCCTTCGCTTACAAAATATGAAATTTCTATTATCTATGAATGTGAACTTAGAGAAACTAGATCAACATGCCTCCACAATGGCGGGAATAGTTTTCTTGAAAACTTTGAAACGAACTTCTTTTTCATATAGTAACGTGATTAAAAATATTACTTAATCAAGAAAGGAAATTTCATCCGACCCTTTAAAGTGAAATATTTCTATGATGTCGCGGATAGCGTTGATAACGAAGTTTAAAGTTTTTTAGGCCATTCAGTTCATTTTAAATAGCCCCGCCATTTCAACATCACCTGGTTAAATTAACGAACGATAAATTATTTACTACTTATATTTCAGAAAAATGTTTATAGTTAGGAGTAGCTGTATTTATAATATTTTTGTAACAAATTGACTGAATTGTTTGTCTTTAAATACTCCACTTTTAAACATTTATAATTTTTGTGTTGGCAGTGTTTTTTTTTCAGTTTTGTCGTAGTGGTAAGCGTGGTGGAAGCGTCAAACGAGTTGTTGTGTTGAGTTGTGTACAGTGGTGGTGTCGATGGAGTATGTTAGTTATAGAGTTACGGTCATTCAGTTGTATGGATGATAACTTAAAAAAGGACCTGAAATGGGCGAAAATGACTTAATTGGAACTAATCTTTCATTGGAATCGATGAAAGTGATTGCAGAAAGTATTGGTATAGCGAACTTGCCGGATGAAGCAGCAAAAGAATTAGCCGACGATGTGTCTTACAGATTGAAGAGAGTCATACAGGTAACTATGTATTAAAATATATAGGTTTTTATCAAAATCGTAATTTTAAAACTCGGCCACTGAATTGATTGTTTCACTCGATAAGGATGCTGCGAAATTCATGCATCACGGGAAGCGGCAGAAGTTGACAACTGCTGATGTTGATAATTCTTTGAAAATTAAAAACATTGAGGTATGTATTTCTTTCGTTTTTATGAGTAATGTGTTTTTTGAGTAACTTTATGAGTAATATTGTGATTATTATGCGGATTTAGAGAGAAGTAAAAGTTAGAGGATGTTTTGAGTTCTTGCAGTATGTGAAAATTATTAAACACTTAACATTAAATTATATTATTATTATATTAAACATTCAGCACGGTAGTGCTTCAAGTACCTTTAGTATTCTTTTAGTACCAGTCGTATGTTCAGTCTGTCGAAATGAATTATTCTGAGGGAAGGAGCATAATATTCTATCTCTGTTAAAGGAACAACTAACATTTATCATCGTAATAAACTTGTAAAATTTCTCTGTACTGTAAAAACAAAGCTGACATCCTCAGCCTTCACTTCGTGGAAGTTATAAATGTCTGTGTTTGGAATGAAATGATATCGTACTTTTCACTGAGGAAAAGTGCTATATTCTTTCATTCCAACCATGTCAAACAACGCCAAATCACATAATCACGCACCTCTGACAGTTTTGCCTTTGGTCTAGTATTTAAAGTCATATCAATGTATACTTGAATAATAAAATTTTAGTAGGTAATAGTTATACGGTTAGAGTTTGTAAAATTATGCAATGGTTAAATTAAATCCTTTAAAAGTTATTCATAGTGATATTTAAAGACCAACTTAAGAAAATGTATTAGTGTCATATAATTTATATCTTCTTCAACATATAAACCTTTAGCATTGCTTAATAAATATTAATAGGCAACATCCCTCTTTCGTTTTTTCTTTTCTAGCCCTTATATGGTTTCAATGCAAAAGATCATATACCATTTAGATTTGCATCTGGAGGAGGAAGGGAGCTACATTTTAATGATGAGAAAGAGATTGATTTAAATGAAGTAGCCAACTCAGCCCTGCCTAAATTACCATTGGATGTCACACTCAGAGGTAAAAATTCCACATTCAGTATTATATGTATTTATTATGGAATAAAATTGACTTTTATGGAAATTTCAAAGGAACATACAAACATGCATATGTTTCAATCCATAATTAATCCTTAGTCTTATTACAAAAGTAAATCACTGTAACAGCGTCTTTAAACTCACTCTAATTCTTTGAGGTCAATAGTTGTAGTTTGTTGTGTTCAATAAACTACAAGTCACATGAATTATGATGATGTTAGGCAACAATTACTGGCATAAAAAGATAATTTTTTTATTTATAAGCATAATTGTTGTGATGTATGTAGAAGCCATACAAAATATAGCCAGTGTTTAAAAAAATCTTTGCATGGTTTTGTATAATTGATTTCACCACAACTTGCAACCATTCCTTTGTAACAAATTATCTGTTCTTCTTTCATCAATGCATTATTTTGCTTATTTGATTTTCATTCATTTTATAAGGAACAGATGAACTAATCAACTTTATGTCACACCTGGCCATAACCAGAGAAGTTTAAATTTGTTCGTTATATTTTCATCGCTCGTCCTATTTGTGTTTATCCCAAACATTTCACAGTACCCTGTAGCCAAGAACTCTGCTAGCATTTTCACTTATCGTGAGAAAACCAAGAGTTATTCCCATATATATAGACCAGTATGGTGCACTTGTATGTACTGTTATTTTTGTAGTCATAGACACGTTCATCCCGAATGTGTTCCATGTTATTAAATAATTTCCTTGATTTTTTGTATGCCTTTTAATTCCTTCAAAGAAATATGCTTTATTTTACCACTGAGACTCATTCTGTTGGTTCAGTTATTCATTTCATTAGCATCAGCAAACACTTATGGATTCATAATGATGGTAGTATATTCACAATTCATTTATCCATTTAACCCTAATTTCATATTATAAATGCTTCAGCAAAACAATCCCAAAGCAGGTATCCTGTTAACTACAAATGTTCTGTAAGGCTACAACACAAAATCACTAGTATAGCAGTATGTCCCCGCTTTGGATATCCAACCCGTATAGCAATTTAATAGTACTTTCTTCACCTATTATTGTATATGAATAAATATGTTTCTATAAATTAGTATGTGTAAATATATTTTTTTCCAGGACATCTATGTTGACTGTTAAAATACCCTAGTACAGTCCTGTTTTAAGCTGCTACTTTTCCAAATATATGAATTAACAGTTCAAAATCCCATTTGCTGTCACACCTGTTTTACTCTTTCCATCTATTGTCATAAATGTTTATTGTATCACTTGTTTTTAAATGTCTCTTGTATTATCTTTCCATATATTTTCTTACAAAGCCCACTGGCTGAGCATTGAAGGTGTCCAACCCACCATACCTGAAAATCCATCTCCTATATCCAAGGAACAACTAAAACTTGAAGGTATTGATCCTGCAAGCAAGCTTGGGAAATCAGCCAAAAATGATAGAGCTGATTCTGTACCTGGAAAGCCGACCACTGGGTATGTTTTATGTCAGATTCTCCATCATGTTATCTAACATTTAAAAATAGAAAGACATTTCATAGAATTTTTATACTGAAAATTCGATTTTCCATGGAACTTTTTCTGAAGTAATTTGGCTTGTTTATAATAATTTCCAGCATCTAGTCAACTAACACCACAGTAGATGAAATTACAAGCTGATCTGAGAATGATCAGTGTATGCTTGAGTACATACCTACTATGTACTATAATTCCTTAGCTGATTACACTTTGGTTTTAATTTTAATGATCATATAAAGGTTACTTTTTGACTCACTCACTTATTAGTAAAATCTGTAGTGAACCACTGATCTTTGACATTTGAGGCAGTAAGAAAGGTTGCTGAGAAACATTCTAAAGAAATTTCAATTTTCAACACCTATTTTTTCACTAGCTGGCACAATGTGGTTCTAAGGATACACTTGATTTTACAGTTCGTAACACTTTCACTGCTGCCCATGTAAAATATTTTTTATCTCCTGGAAGATGTATAGTTAAAAATCATCAGTTTTCATGATTTGATAGACATGAAAGCTTATAAATTAAGGAGCATTATATAAAATTTTCTGCTTTTACAATGTCAGATATTTCAAATATCCTGAATTTACAATACTCTTCAAAGCAGTTCAAGCAAAACAGAGGAAACCCCATTACATTGAAGGCATATGTAGGGTTTCCTTTCTATACGCTTAGGGATACTATAGTTTACATTGGCAGCATGATTTTTTTGGCATCATCAAGATGGATTAGTTGTGGGAATGAGATCTAGATTTCGGGGATGTAGGTTGCATTGGGAACAGGAAGAGAAGACAGAGGAATGAAGAAATTAATGATTGACTGCATTAATGGTTTTGAAATTTATATTTGTCTTATGGCTAATAATGATGTCTTTAAATGGGATTATCTGGCTCTCATGGTGGTTAAAGGTTAAACAATTATACTAGAGAAAACCTTAAACATTCAGTGACATAATTGTTTAGAAGCAAAAAATTTGCTGGGCTCTGCACTAGTTATAAGAATAGTACATAATATAATATATCCTTATTCAAATGTTGATAGGGAAGATATAATGATTTCTCTGACCAAGGAAAGAAATTAAATCCCAGTGATTGTTATTATTCCTTAGGAGAGCTCAGAAACTAAGGAATGTGGAAACAGTCATGGTTAAACAATTGGCAACCCATGAGTTATCTGTGGAACAACAGCTATATTATAAGGAAATTACAGAAGCTTGTGTTGGGTCTGATGAGGGGAGACGAGCTGTAAGTATCATGAACATATAAAATATAATTCATAACACCTCTACCTATTTCTTTTGTTAGTGCAGAGGCTGAATGTAAATTGTGTATTTAGTGTGATTGAGAATTGAAATTTTATGGCTCCTTTTCTTTCACTGTTTATTGTTACTTTAAGTTTGATTGTTTATGTAGAATGTTGCCACAAACATTATAATAACATTTTTTAAAAAGAAGAGACATCAAGAATTTGTTTCTTTCAATTTATGTATTTGCTAGTGGAAGATGAATTCACCATTGAAACTTAACAAGTTAGTTTAACATAAGCTTTAAACTTTATCATGGCCTTCCTTTAAAAGAGAAGTTACATTATTAATCATTTATTATTTTTTTTCCATTATAATGTTACATATTTAAAATAACAATGTGTAAAAGACAACTTCTAGAAAGAGTGATGTTTGTACAAAGTAATATCATTACTTAATGAATTATGGCATTAAATTTTTAAAAATAAAACTTAATTTTTGAAACTAGAAAATATGAAGATACTGCTTAAAACATTTTTTCTCCTATAGGAAATAGTTTCCGGCGTGACTTCGTGGAACTGCTTCATGATTAAATGAGACCCAAACTTTGAATTTCAAAGTTTGTGTCTCATTTAATCATTTTTTCTCCTAATTTTAACATAAATTTACCATTAATAAGTCTTTTAATAGTAGTTATGGAAATATTCTGCTCTTGTTCCTTGACAGGAAGCACTTCAGAGTTTGGCTTCTGATCCTGGTCTTCATGAAATGTTGCCCCGAATGAGCACATTCATTGCAGAAGGTGTTAGGGTTAATGTGGTTCAAAGCAATCTTGCTCTACTTATATACCTCATGCGGATGGTGAAGGCCCTACTGGACAACCACTCATTATACCTGGAGAAATATGTAAGTTTTCCAGATTATCTTCATATTTTTTCTTACCATCAACTTTTACTTAACACTAAGTGCCCTTTTTCATAACTTAGTGATAATTATGTCCACCTCAAATTAATTAGACCCAAGAGAACAATTTGAATTGATAGAGATTCCTTGAGACAAATTAAGCATGGTGCATACATTAGTTACACAGCAGATATTTGAAAGGAGTACTCTCTGAGCAACATATCCTTAGTATATGATTTTGTCTACATCTTTGTTTGTTAGCATCTTGGCTGTTTAGATTTTCCTATCACAAGAGGTGTCAGCTTGTCAGATCCACTTTCATTTCTATATGACAAAACTGTCAGCCTCTCCTTGTTTAATTTCCCTCCATGACATTTTTCTCTGTTAAATATATTCATGTCTGTTCTCATATGTTTGATCCGGTAATAAATTGAAAAATAAACTGGTCTCAATGGCATTGTAAATGTCATTGGGGCTGTAGCCTTCAAGCCACTGGGGTATATTGTTTTCTTCCAGGTTTCTACCATATCAAGGTTAACACTAGTCGATTCTCCATACACGCACCTATAAACTAATCCATGTCTGTTTTTGTAACCATTGATCCAACCGTTGGAGACATGGACGTTTTCAATGTTCATTTTTGCAGCCAAATACAACACATTTTCTTTGATGATGGAACCATTAAGCAGCATTTGAACTTCATGCTTGTTTGAACTAATTAGGTAGGATTTTTTTTCTTAAGCTTTTCCCCAGTTTAGTCTGGGATTGCTTTGTCATGTGGTTTTGGCATAGTTTTATTGCCGCATGCCCTTGCTGCCACAAACCATTAAGGAAAATTAGTTTGAGACGAATAGAACATCCATGCCCTGGGCAGGCTTTCAACCCATGACCTTATGGAATAGCTGGTGAGCTCGCTACCCACTCTGCAAACCAGGCCAGCAAGTAGAACATCTTCTAATTCTGAATATTTCCTATCATGAGTGCACTTTTGCTTTTTATCACAATGACTGCTTTGGGTTATTTTGTGATTACAAATAATTGTGCTTAAAGTGGATGCTGGAATATTTAATCTTCTAGCTAATTATACATGCTTTATGGGCAAATTTTTGTCCACTTACCCAATTTCACCACAAAAATTTCTGACATGGTAAACTGCTTCACAACTCATTTATTTTCCATTTAAAATTAAACCTACCTTCCAATCACAACACATGTAATGGAAACTACTGATCACCCACAAAAATGTTCCCACTTATCAGCCACATATTGTTTTATGTGGCATTACTATATTTGAGAAATGCATATGAATGAAAGTGAAGGGGTGATATTTAATAAATAAACTTTCGAGTTTCAGTTGTTTAGTCTACTTTTTGGATGAAAAAAAGGGAAGTGCGGGTTGCATCATGGCAAGTTTTGTACCAGGAAAGGTCTATTATTTAAAATGTACTGACCAAACAATTTAACCTCTATTATGTCCTGATTGTAACGGGACTGAGAAAAATCAATGTACTAAGGAGGAAAACATGCCATGGAGGAACTTCCTAACCAGGTTCCATTATATTTGGGAAGTCAGATTATTTGAAATTTTAACAGAGATTTTTTGTTGTTTCTTAATACAACCTGATTTAAATATTTTTCTCCTCTTCTGCTATCTCTCAGCTTCATGAGCTGATTCCATCAGTTGCAACCTGCATAGTCAGCCGTCAGCTCTGCATGAGGCCAGAAATGGATAACCACTGGGCTCTGCGTGACTTTGCATCTCGCCTTATGGCTCAGATCTGTAAAAATTTCAACACATCTACAAACAATATACAGACAAGGGTTACAAGGATGTTCAGTCGAGCTTTGCAGGGAGAGAAAATGCCTCTTGCTTCCTTGTATGGTGCTTTGGAGGGTAAGTTAATGATTCATAGGTATCCAATTTTTTGTATATTTTATTTTCAGAGACATGGCTTGTAGTTTTTTAGTAATGTTTACTAGGTTTAGATAAAAACATTATGGTAAACAATAAACAAGATAGAGTTAGACAATATGATTTGCAAAATGAGTTCTTAACACTTCAATATACTATCTCTTTTGCAATAAAACATTTCTTTGGGAGAATTTTTCAGTTGAAAATCGTGTTTAGATTGGTTTGCAAAGGAAATATTTCCATTTC
This sequence comes from Rhinocypha anisoptera, assembly GCA_011762765.2. Taxonomy (NCBI): domain Eukaryota; kingdom Metazoa; phylum Arthropoda; class Insecta; order Odonata; family Chlorocyphidae; genus Rhinocypha; species Rhinocypha anisoptera. The sequence continues at coordinate 9,166,883 of WURS02000013.1, read as the reverse complement.
TATTCATCTGAGGAGAAGACACTATGGCTGTCTTCTACTTAACTGTCAGGACGAAATTTGTATGATTACTGTCATAAATAAATGTAATATGGCCATTGGCTATGATAGAGGTGACTTACGGATGCCTCCATTATGACTCACTATATTCTCACTAGACTCACTAACAAATTGTTATTTTAAGAATGCAAAAGGATACTTCCCCAAACATATTCTCAATGTTGGTTACTGGCTACGAGGTGGCTGGTGAAAAGAGTGGGTTTTTATTTCTAACGTGATAAATATATTTGTTTCCAGAAAAAACTGGCCTGTTAAAGAGTTTGTGATTGAATTACACTGTATGTCTTATTTTGTCCATAGGTTGGCATTGTAAGAAAGATTAATTTTGGTCTTAATATTACAAATATACTTTGTAATAATTACAAATATACTTTGTATATTCCCTCTATATTCTTCACTTTAAATTTACATGCTTGATATTGGTTCATCAAGGAACCCTTGTTCATTTGTAAAGGGTGGTTGAAAGATAAAGTTTTATTAATTTTAGAAAAGAAAAGACAGTATCCTTCCAGAATAGGATTTCAAAAGTAAGAGATTATAAATGGTCCATTTGATTAACAATTGTTTAATGTAGGATGCTATTTGAAATTTCATTATAAGTGTATACAAAAGCAAATTTGTGAATACATTTAAGATTGAAATGCAATTCCAATAAGCAAGTGAAATAAGTTTAGAGAGAAATGATAAATAATTTTTAAAATTATTAATTCCTAATTTTGACGAACATTTAAAAAATAATTTTTGCTGAGTAGGTAACTTTTCCACATTTTTTTATTGGTATATCTGTATCACCATATTCTGACATCATCAGGAAATAATCTGTAATATGGTGAAATGGGGCTACCAATAAAAATCTATGGAAAAATGCTATTTTATCTATATTTTAATATGGATACTGTGAAAATAATAATTTATTACATATGATTGTGATTTTAAAAAATATAGAATGGCTTTTTACAAAATTGACATTTTTAAAAATACTAAGTTCATAATCTTCCTCTTTAGTAAAAGGAATGATTGAATTTCAATGTTAGAAAGTGCAGTGTTGATCGTAGGAAATAATTTGTGATTTTTAGGTGAATAATTGTTTTTTATGATAAAAGTTATATGAAGGAAGCAAGGATTGGCATAACCATATTAAGTGTAGAAACAAGCCATAGTTATAAAATAAATGTCTCTCAATAAAATAACTATCTTTTTTCGAGTCATTTACTCCAAAGTGGTCAGTACAATTTTTCCCTGTTTAATCAAATTCCTGGATTATCCAGCTGACCATCCTCCCCACTTACACTGGTTAATTGAGGTTGTATTGTATACAAATTCAAATGGGATAGATTAATCCACTACCTATCAACTTTGTTCATTCTTTCAAACTAATATTATTTCATAGCAAATGCCCAGTGAAAACACATTATTATTAATATATTTTATATAACCCAAATGCCATTTTTGACATTGCATAGATAAAATTATCTAAAATATGCAATGTTTTATTTAATAAATATCAGTCATTCAAAAGGAAATTACAGAATGGAATGAATCTTTCATATATAACATCTCTTTAATTTATTTATTGATATTATTCAGCATGAGTTCAGAGGCATTTATGTTTCAATTTCAATGAGAAAATATTGCCTGTAACATTCAACTGACACGTTTAGGACTTAGCTGCTGAAGAACAATACAATATTAATTAAGCTACATTCTTCTAACACTTTTTAGGACTTGCTGAGTTGGGTCCAGAAGTAATGAAGGCATTTATTGTTCCAAAACTAAAAGCTGTGTCAGAAAGATTGGAGACTTGCCTTGAAGGACCTCTTCTCAGTAATGTTGATAAAATTGCTGCTGGTCATGTGAAGCACCTCCTTGTGGTAAGATATGCTCTCTGTAAAATTATGATTTGGTCTTAAGTAATGGTGGATTGTAACTAAAGAAGATCTGGTGGATCTTACTAAAAGAATCCTGATAATGTTGGTGTGTTGGTAATCCACCTTCATCTGAATCTTGATAAAGCCCCCATAGCTCTGCAGTAAATTGGTATTGTGATAATAATTAAAATAGGAAACAAGCCAAATAATGTGGAATACTGTTGGTGATACACATTTGATCTTCTTTATCCCTAACACTCATCTGATATCAAGCCCCATCTGCTGTCAGCTTTTAAGAAAACCTACATAACCCTAGGGAAATCCTTTTGATTTGTGCTTTTCTTTAAAATAAAACACTGAAATCAAGTCTTCTTCCGTAATACATGGCTGTAAAAGATATTCCGACAACTTTTCCTAAACATATTTTATCTGAAATTACTTGCTTTATGGTGTAACTACCCATGGAGAGTCATACATTATTTTGTTTCTGGGATCTAATCAATACTTATGTATCTATTGTATTAAGAATGTCAGAAATAATTGATTTCAGGTGTAATTGTACCATTGATAATTAGAAAAGAGATGAGAGGAATTTACATACATAATACAAACACGATTACTCTTATGACTTACAATTTAGTGGGGGTATGAACAGGGACAACTAATTGAAAAAAGTTCATAACAGAATTATTCAAATTTGGTACAACCAATGACCCTTGAGAAATTAGATCAGTGTAGATTAGTAACTTTTGAGATGTTGGTAATGTGAAGGATGGAGGAGATAGACTATAAGGTGAGGAGAATAAATGAAAAAGTCAGGCTTGGTATGGAGTAGGATAGGCAGTTGGTGAGGGAAGTTTGAAGAAGGCAGGAGGCTTGAATGGGATCATACTCTCAGGGTTGTTGAAAAATACCGGGTGCACCACTTAAATCCGGACAAATTAAAATTTTTTTTTAAAAGCAAATTTATTCACACAAAATATAAATGAAGCAGAAAATTCTTGTACAAAGAAATTGTGTCACCAGTCAAGAGTAAAATTACTCAATATAACCTCCTTCAGCTGCAATGACTGCCTCCATCCTTGGCCTAAAGCACTTGCACGCTCTCTTTAAAACAGCGCTGTGCATATTTCTAAATGCTGCTTTGATAGCATTGTGTAGGGATGCGACATTAGGATGTCTCATCTTGTCAGTAACCCTTTCGACTACACTCCAAACATAATAATCAAGGGGGTTCAAATTTGGGCTATATGGGGGCCTAGTCCAGAACATGTCCACATTATCTGACAGCCAGTTTTGGGCTAAATGGCTCGTGTGAGCTGGTGCACCGTCCTGCTGAAAGACATTTGCCTTCGTGAGGCCACAGTTACCATCCATGGTTTCACATCGTTCGAAACACGTAGATAGATTTCTTTATTGATGGTTTGTCCTTTTTCAAAGAAATGTGGCGTCATGATATCACCCTCACTTGACACAACACCCAAGACGTGAATGCTAACTGGAAAATTTGTTCGTGCAACAAGAGGGATGTTCTCGAGGTCGTGGGCGAGCCAGAAATTATTTTTCTGGTTGACCTTTCCGTCAACAGTGAAAATCTTTTCATCAGAAAAGAATCTGATTTGCCTGGATGCTTTATTTTTCAACAAACTCAATAACAGTTTGCAGCGAGTAACCCATTTTGTTTTGGCAGCTTCAGACAGCATCTGTTGCACCTTTATTGTCTAAGACTTGTAATGTAAGTCCTCCTCTGCAATCCGACGCATTGTTCTCTTGCTGGCACTCAACGCTGATGCCAATTTTCTCAACAATTGCCCTGGGTCCTCTGAAATCAGCTCTTTCCACAACTGCTGCCGTTCGTGACACATGTTCCCTCAAATGAGATTTTTTGCCGGGTTAGTGTAACCTTCCCCAGACTTCTCAGAAGCATTGTACTTATTCACAATATTGTAAACAGTTAATCTGGGGTATCCGAAGAATTGAATGATTTCAGTCACTGAACGCCCAACGCGAAGACTTTCGATAATCGCTGCTCATCGGTTGTACTCCGTACTTTAACATAACACATGGGCCATTTTGAGATTACGACTGTTGACTAGATGCCTATGGCTTTCAAAAATGCCAATTGCGACCTCTGACAAAACCACGATATGACGGGAAATTCAAATTGAAATTTGTCTAGATTTAAGTGTCACACCCTGTACAGTAGAGGGTAGAAGTTTGGGTGAGTGAGTGTCATGCATTGGAAAGAACTAAGGATTTTTTAGGGTAGGTGTATGAAGAGATTGAGCAGGATTTTACATAGGGCATAGCTAAGTAATTCTTTGTGAAGTTCATCAAAAAACTACCTTTAAATAGTAAATTCCCAAATATCATCACTCCGTGTAGCATCCACATTACATTCCTATTTTGTTGTTTGCCAGGAGATTCATATTTAGAATTCTCTTTAATGAACATGGAAAGATTTTTACAAGGTTGATTATATATATTAAATTTTGTGCTGATTTCATTACTTAAGAAATTTTAAAATTTTTGTGTATAACTCTTCTCATTCCTCTAAATCCTCCATGACTCACACAACTCTGTGCAACATTTATTTTTAATATTCTTATATGTTTAGTCTTGACGAGATTTTAGCAACACCATGCCAAGGCCATTCCTTGTAAGTCAACTTGCTTTAGAAAGATTCAAATGTGCAAATTGGGTGGTACCATTTTAAAGTAAATGAGTTCATTGTCATTCATATATTTATTCAGATAATTCATACAAGATGGGTAGGCTAAGTAAAGAGAATGCTAATGTGACAGTGGGCGTGGACCTACATTGATTGTTACTAGTCATGTTCCTTTATTATCTAATACATATCAGTCTAGTCCAAACTCCATTCCACCCCAAAGTGTGCGATTTATAGGGAACCTGACATTTAAAGACCCTTTCTAACATCTTCAGGAGGAAGGTGGGTTATTATCTTATTTTTATTGTATATCCTTAAGCTTAGAATACAAACTATACTCTTTAAGATAGGTAGCTAAAATACAGAGTAGTTGCAAATCTGATGGTGGAAAATTAATGTGTTTTGCACAGTTAATCTATAATTTATTGTATTTAAATAACTTCCCATATGAATTATCTCTGAACTGTATACATTCTGCTGTGTTTATTATCTTGGAATAGTTGGTGTAACATTGTAAAACCTTAATCGTGGTACAACTTGGTCAAAAAGTTCACAAATTAATATACTAAATACCTTAGTTGTTTCTCATTTGTGTGACATGCCTTCATAAAAATGAATTTTGTCTTAGAACTTAGAGGTAATGGGTTCAAGCACCTCTTTGGGCTGCAAGTTTGGTGTCAGCCTTGGTTTTATTTCCTGGTAAAATAGATAACATGATAAAATAGATAACATGATAAAATAGATTTGTTAGAATCCACTGGGACAAAGACCACCAGGTACATCCCAATGGTCAAGGAAAAAAGTATCTGAAAACATATTTCTTTGTTGACAGAAAGTTCTTCCTCCATTATTAAAAGTGATGCGGCAACCCCCTGATCTTGTTGAAGAGTACAAGACTGAATATGGATACTTGGGTCCAGCACTGCATGCTGCAGTTGTGAAGGCTCGATCACAACCACCGCCACCATCATCATCAACAGTTGGTGGCTCTTCTGGTATGTCTCAAGCATGGCTTATGCATATAGGAAAAGTCAATCTTGCTGAATTGATAGCTTTGGTGATTAATGTTATTTTGCAGCCATAATTTATTTTGGAATCCATTATCAAAAAATTTTCATTGGATGTATTGTAATTTGGGTCTTAACTTTCTTTAAATTTAAATAGTTAGTAGTGTAAGCTCCAATTAACAGAATTTAGAGGGCTTCTTTTCTATTTTCTATTCTTCTTATCTATTGAGAGGGTTATTATCTTGTTATTCATAACAGTTTCACTGGCATTAGAGTGTGTATCTTCAGGGCTAACAAGTTGTAATGTCAGTAAAACTTTCATTGAATACCATACACATGATTGAAACCCTCATCCCAAATTCCACAAAAGTTCTTAATTTTTCAAAGGACTTCCAATTAACAGAATTTTTACTTCAATGAAAGTACCGTATTTTATCTCTCTATCACTGGACCCCAAGAACAACACATGTGTAGTTTGTGTGTTCTGTGGTGTAAAAATATTTTGTGAAAATGTCAAGTACTCTTCACCACTTTTAAAGCATTAGTGCACAAAGCACATATTAATTTACAGGGAAGGTGAATAAGAACAAATACATTAATAAGAAGTTATGACGTGATCTCTTCTATTATTTTAATTAATATTTTAACAGGGATGGATCGAATCCACTTTTTCCTCGAATCCGAATCTGGGTTAGACTCTTAAAGGGATTTGAATCGAATCTCCTATAATGTAGAAAGTAGTTAGTGATTTTAGGGAAATCATTACAACTTTTATAATGAAAATTGTGTAAATAAGCTCTATGTTGGCGTAGGAATATTAAACAAGTAGAAGACGGTACTCTTCTGGCCAGAAGGTGACACTAAGTGTCAAAACTGGTTGTGGTTAAACTAAAACTTTTTTATGGAATGGCAAAGTATATATTTTTGTGTTCTTTCTATTATCATCATGAAAGAGTTCCACCAAGTGATGCCTGCTACAATCACTTTAATGAAAATTCAGATTAATTCTGCATCAATACGTTGGTGTGATTTTGAACTATGGGATTTCATCAAATCCTCAAATATAGAAGATTCAATGGATTTAGGAGTTAGCAGATTCGAAAACCCATCCTATTTTTTAAGTTTTTGTTTATTTTCTAAATCTAACATAAAATGTAGGAACGGGAGATAGATGACATTTAGAACTGAAATTAAATATAGGACCCAATATGAAATGAAGGTTCCGATTTTGGATCCGGATCTATAGAAAGCCTGAATATCTCTAATTAAGTTCATCTCTAATTAGAATAAAGGAATGGTTTTAAAAGGAGACTTTTGGTATTCTTGATGCATTTTCAAAATTACAGATAGAAAAAATACTATAAGAAAAATGAAGTGGATTATAAGCATATCAATTATCAAATGCTCTATCAAACTTCATAGTGCATGGTCATGTGCATAGTAATAGAATATCATGTTTGAAGTTTACAAAATGAAATCAGGAATATAAAGAACTTTTTATTTAGCCATAGTGGTAAATTTTTCTTTAAGAAAGATATTACTGATGTAGAGACAAGAAGAGGTTAATGATAACTTGAGTAATTGTACCTTCCACCCACATGCAGAGATCTCTTCCTTATAAGCAATCAATTTCAAAAGTATAAAGAAAAAGCCTTAATGGCCTGTTCATTATTTTTTGCATATTCATGGGTAATTAGAATGTTAAATTAACGTATAAAGATTCATCAAGATTGTGTGTTCTTCTACTATAAAATTGCACCCAGGATGCTAAATACCCTCAATATTAATCATTATGAACTTGGTGAAGTGCTTACTTTTCAGTGTTGTATCGAACCTTATTACTCATTTTTTAATGAAATTGTAGCTATTTCATCACTTTCATTCCTCTATTTCAATCTTACTTCATGTAATGTATATAATTGAAATGGGGTTATTATTATAAAATTCCAAACTTTTGGCAAAATTACGGCTAGAGTGATCAGAAAATTTTCAAATATTTGTTCTTTGTTGTAAATCTTATCCCACAGATCACAGAGCTTAAAGCCTCATAGAGTAAATTTTGTGATATTAACAAAGAAATGCAACATGTAAATGTTTAATTTTACAGATATTCTTCTCTTGGTTGTAAAAAGATGATGTTAGTGTAACATATGCATTACATGTAACATGAATGTCATCATGACATATTCAATGGTTTAACTCTCATCAATAAGTATATTAATTAAGAAAAAAATTATATTTACATATTAACATCTTTTCCCTTTCTGCTATTCATCCCTCATAATTTACTTTGAAAAGCATGTGTCAATTATTGGTATTAATTGCATGGGTTCAATGGAAGAGGACACGTTTTGTCAAATTTGCCCTAAATAGAAAAATTATATATAGCATCTTCAATCGTATATATCTAAAGGCCTCAACCCTCTTGATTATAGTTTTTTTCTCACTTGACTTTCGGTTTTTTAAGTGCCTAACTCAGCTAGCAATAGTCTTACTACTGGCATGGAAATCACATAGCAATAACACTTCTCTAAATTCAGATTAATAATCACTGATAATGATCCCGTTTCTAGGCACACCTTTACTTTCATGACTTCTTATAAACAAAATGGTGCTTTCAAAAAGTTAAACTGCTAAATATGTGGTAACATTACTATTTACTGGTAAACAGTTAATTTAACAACAGTCAAAAGTTAGCTTAGAAAAAATTCATGTCATTATGATGATAAAAATGTTACTGATTATCCTAATTTTTTTTTATTGGATACAGGGTGTTGATTGCTTCATCCTTAGGTAATGTTTACCTCTGATTTTATTTAAGCTTCTATTTCATTCTTACAATTTTGTTTGATATTTACCCTTTCATTTATGGGAAAAAATATTGAATATTTTCACTTCATTTCAAATCTGTAACACATCTTTCTTTATTCTTATTTAGTTGTGTTCCAGTCTTATACATTAAGAAAAAAATTATTGAGATACATATTCTTGAACAGTATTTTTATTAATTGGGGTGAAATGATTTAATTTTTGGATTCAATGAAATCAGAATTGAGAAATGATAATCAAAATATGGGAATCGGCATTGGAATAGCTAAAATTTTGAAATTTATCCATCGCTAACTTTTTGAAAGATGTATTTCTGTGAAGTTCAGCCTTCATGATCACAAAATCTACAGAAAACGTTTGGACTTTACCTCATGGTGTGTTCTGCATGTTGCAAAAAATATTGAGTACATTACTTTCTTTATACTTTTGGTGCCTACATAATGTTTTATAGGTGAACATGAAATAAATCATTGATCATCTTGTGACACATTGATTTTGTGAGATGAATTCCCCTTCCATTATCACCTTTGACTGACTTTATTTCTTTGACATAAAGTTGCTTCAACTGTAAGATGATTGTGTATTATGTTTATACATATAACAAATGTATTATCATACATAAGACCAGATGATGATAATTATCATTCAAAACTAGTCGTGTCTAACCTTTTTGCTCTGTGGTTATATATAAAAGCTACAACCTCTATTTGCTTAATTATGGAATTCCACCAGCCTTTCTCAGTGAATTTTATACTTTTAAGTAATTTCCTAAATATTTTACACTTTTATCTGTCATATTGTATTATCTTCTCCCCTATCATTCTTACTCTTTATTTCACATTCAGTTTGCTTTTCCTTTGGACATTCAACCTCTCTGAGCATACTCTCCTGACCATCATATATTCACTCTTTACTTATTCACTTCCTCAGATTATCAATGATTTCTTTCCCTTCATGTTAGCACAAATGCCATTAGCTTTTACTAACATGCATAGTATTTGCATCATATGTGTTTGGCAGAATTATTTTAGAACTTCAAGAGAAAAGTCCTTTATGACATGTAAAACTTTGTTCAAGGTGTTTTACATGATGCATGATCACCTTGCATGATGCCTTCTCATTGACTATGTTTACTGTGTTAACTTTTGTCATTAATTAAAATGAAACATCTACTCTGCATAAAATCATTTTCATTCATGGGATCATTCAAAGTGATTTTGCATCATGTAAGATAGCCTTTGTAAAAGATATTTTTGTACCAAGATCATCAGTGAAACACTTAATCCATCCTGTATCAGAAAGTACCTTTTTCAGTTTTTTTCTCATCTACATAGATACATAATTTTTCAATTTTGGTTAATGATTATGGTACTTCATGTGTTAGGTAAAGGTGTCCCTGCATACATTATTATCTAATTCTAAAGGTGTAGAAGTTTCATTTGTCACTTGGTTTAATATATTGCATGAGGTTGTGTATTAACCATGCCAGGGCCTGGTTTATTTCCCTTTAGGTTACTGATGAACCCTGCCACAGCTTTAATCCAACATTTAATTGCCTTCATAATTTAACCATATTGTATGAAATCTTCTCCTGTTTGCCGTTCAAAGACATTATAAACCAGCCCTAGGTTGAAACATATGATTGTAAAGGTTTTACACTCTGTAGATGCAGTTAGGAATCATCAATTTGTATATGCATGAATATAATTGGATAAGGCTCATGTTAACCAAAACCTGCTTCTCTATGGGAACTTATGGATTCCCTCTTCTATTAAGCTGTCTTTCTCCGATTACTCACAACATTTTCCATCTGGTTTTAACTAGCTATCAAGCAAATCAGTAAACTGCCTGGGTTTTCAGTCGGGGGCACAGCAAACCAGCAGGTGCAGCCACAACCAACAAGAACTATAGTGGTAGGAGGTGCTGCAGGTGGTGTGGCTGGAGGCGTAAATGCTGTGGTTGGGGGTCCAGGCTCGAGAACAGTGCAGGCACCAGGAGGGTCTCAGAAATATGTCATTGTCACAACGAGGCCTTCAACACCAAGTCAGGTACCATAGTTATATTTGTACCTTGTCATTATTGTTTAAAGGGCTTGGGCAAAATAAGCTGAAGGTGTGGCCATAAGGAATTTTGATAATTTGGTCACTAAGAAGCATCCTATTCACCAAGAAAATGAAGATGATGCAATGGCCAAGTGAAGTGTCAAAGCACCATGCCTCCCCAGTAAAATTTCATAAAGTACAAGGCAGCTTATGGCATTGTATTTCCTTGAATATCCTAATGGTTATTAATTCAGCACTTATTGCATGGCAGTAATTAAGAGTACATTATTCACTGAGAAATTGGGAACTGTTTCTCAAAGGTTTCCAATTATGAGAGCCGGCACCACAGAAGATGAATCAGATGCTCTTGAAGTGGAAAATGAAATAAGGAAATTCAAGATTGATTTGCCTGCATTCCAGGAATTTAGATGGAAAGGATAGACAAAGCAGCATATTCATGAATGGAGGAATTGTACCTTGCCAGTTTCCCAAAAATTCTATTAATTTTTATGTAGAGGTTCAGAGAGGACTGAATGATATGGAGTTAGACTTCTAATAAGGAAAACAATACAGAAAATTTTAATACAAATTGAAATGGTAGGATGTACATATAAAACAATACAAATGAAAAAGGGGACCTCTTGTACCAGTTTGCAGTAGGAAGCAAAATGAATATATATATAAAGGCATAAGTCAGTAGTGTAAAATCCTATATGGGGAAAAGGCACGACCTACTAAAAGCAACAGTGAGAGAGAAATTAATAAATACACAATTAAAAGCTTAATTTCTTTTAATTGATACCATGTTTTTTATTATTTATTCCAATATAATTTCAGCCATGATGAGTCACATAATATATGTATTGTATTTACAAATAATGGTCCATTTCAGTATTACACATATTGTGTCATTTTATCATATTGAAAGGTTCCCTTGATCTAATTTTCCTTTTCGACCAGAACTAATTTCATCCAATCTCCTAAAAAAATAGTGAGACATCATTTTTAAGAAGTTTTATTCCTGGTCATTCCTTAGAAAGGTCCTGTACAAGTATTTTAAGAGGTGGTATCAAAAAGTTCTCAGACTGGCCTTATAAAAAATATAAACATTCTATTTAAATCTAGTCACCATCTCTTACAAAATAGTCCCCTTGCACCACAATACACCAGCTTCAGAACTTTTTTGACTGGTGGAAAGCTTGCTGAACTTATGCGAAATGGAAGTCTTGACAGTGGAAGAAGCATCAAGAAGACCAAAGAAGTTGAGAAATGCCAAGAACAAGATCAATTCATCCTCACTAATTTCTTCAGCATTTATGGAATGTTCACTGCCAAGACATGTTTATCATGTAAAATCAACTCTATAATTTTTTAGAAACCAATAACATCATTTCACCTGTGCAATTTAGCTTTTGAGAAGGGAGATCTACTGTTGATGCAATCGATGAATTACTAACCCAATTTATTGATGCACTTGAAAAGGGGGAGGATACAGAATTGGCATGTGACCTGAACAAGGCATTTGAATGTGTTGAGCATGAAATCTTGATTTCTAAATTGGAACACTATGGTTTAAGAGGCAATAAACTGAATGTATCCAAATCATACCTTGGTAACCGCAGACATATAGCATTCATTAATGGTAAGAGCTCTCACTGGTTCAGCAGTACCTGCGGTATCCCCCAGGGTTGTCCTGGGACCACTGCTCTTTTTAATCATGATGAATGATTTTGATAAAAATGTTAACGGTAGTTCCCTATTATATGCTGATAATGTTACATTGTATAATGTAAGCAAAGAAGTTGATGTCCTGAAAGCACAATTATTAAAATCACTTCAGGATGTATCAAATTGGCATTTTAGTAAATGCTTTTGTAATGAATGAAAGTAAAACTCAATCAATAATCATTAGTCTCAAAGACACACATGATGATGTCAAGTTGATAAAACTGCTGGGTTTCCAAATGGACTCCAAACTGATGTGGAAGTTGCATACAGTAGAAGACCGCTATAGCGAGTATGGCTTATAACGAGAGCGAGTTTTGCGTTGGTTGGTCCACATGTTAAAACATAGGGAGTTCCACCAGTTATTACGAGTGATCACATCTGCACTATCGCTATAGCGAGTAGATTTTGCCATGGTGGATGTCCGGGTTGCATAACTCGCAGGATTTGATTATGCATTACATTGTCATGACTAGCGAATCTACATTGTAAGGAAGGCTTTACAAGAGGAGACTTTGTGGTTGTATGCCACAGACTTTCCTGTGGAATGACTCAACAACTTATCTTGGAATCAGGGCTCGTCTGTCATTTCCTGCTCAAATTGCTTCAGTAGTGATTACCGGGTTTTAAATGTAAATTAAGGGCCTTAAATTTCTGTCAAATAAATAACGGCATTCATTGGGCTATGCACGACGCTGCATTATAAATCAGGAAGCTTTGCTACTTGTACTGTGTCCAAAAGCTTGAGAACTAAAATAAATACATACGATACTTCGTATAAGCTATTTAATGGGTTGACGGTACAGAACTCCCACTGGGTTACTGCACTTCGAAGGAGTTTGAGAGGTGGAGGGAGGGTGAAAGGGAAGAAACGAAAGACGAACGAAGGACTTTTCTTCTTTTCTATCGCCCCTCCCCAACATTTCAAAGGTCTTAATATTTTTGTGGAAAATCTCGCCTCACTCTATGATGTTTATCTACTCATGAACTATGTTTAGACCAATTCACACAACCACGGCTACCATTGAAAAAACTAAAATTTGATCAAGTTGGACAAAATACATTTCAACTGTATATTAAATAAAAATTATTCTCAAAAACTGTAGTTTAGACACAAAATACACAAAATACTAAAGTTATTTCTATCTTCTTTAGTAAAATCTATACATTAAAATGCCTGTATCCCTTCACCAGATTTTTAAATTTAAAATTTGATTGTGCCATTCTTTGTCAAGGCTTTCATAAATATATCCACCTGTCGATGGTTAACTAGTTGACCAAAATATAGATATGGGAATCTTTTACAATACCTCTTATATTGGCTACTGGTTTCCTTAATATGCATATGCAATTAAATACATGTACCACTCATCTCTTCCTTCATTAGTCAACTTGCTGAGGGACTCACCTTGACACAGATTTCTCTCTTCCCTGGGCACAGAGCACTCACATAGAATTCCGTTCGTATGAATTCTCCCCTTGCCTTGAAATTCTGTGACTGAGAGGAATTAGAAATCAAGACCAGCTGCAGATCATTAGACTGCTGCAAGTACATGGGAGTGGTGCTGATGATTGCTGCCAGAGAAAGGTCGAAGAAACGAAACAGGTTAAGAAACAACACAGTCAGAATGAAATCCAGCATCAGTGTGTTACACATTAGAGCAAGTACATCTAATTAATTCAGAACAGATTTCACTTGTTTCAATAAGAAAAATGATCAATGAGAAAGTGAATGAGTTTTCAGTTATATTCATATTTTCATTTTTAAAGTACACATCTTCAGATACCCCAATTAGATATCTTGTTTAGCCAAAATCTTTAGAGGAAAAACATTAACTATATAAATATATTTTGCTAATTGTAATAATTGAAGTAAATAGAATATTATATAATTATTTGTCCATAGATTTTTGGTGGCAGGAGAGGACACCACAATTTATGGTGACACATAAAAATTAAATAAAGGTCAAAATACAATGCAAGGGATATCAAAGAATGTGCATGCAAGTACAGGATATATAAAAACAGAAGTACAAGACAGGGTTTCAAAAACTCATTTTCAGAATAAAGGTTATCATATAGAAACTTTAGCAACTTCTTGAAAACAAGCACCTTAACTTCACTTAGGTAAATCTGCATTGGGAGAGTGTGTAAAAGAACGATAAATAGATTTAGGTCCAAGGGCAGTGTTGTGAGTCCTCACAAAAAGTTGATGTAGTTATGTTACAAAAAGTTATGTGATCTTGTGCCTAATATACCTAAGGCAGTACATGTGCACCAGGGCATGGACTTGAGAAATCTAACACAGTTCTGATTGCTAAAATCTTAATAGTTTTGCAAAGTCTACTCTAAAATTGAAAAAACTGTAATGTTTTTTCCTGAAAATAAGCTGGAATAGATAATTTGGAGAAAAATGTGCATTACTCAGCTTTGTTTTCCATCTGACTGTTTCTCACAATTGTATTGTGAGTAGATTATGCAGAATCAGTACAGAACTAAAAAACTTAACAAGATCTTCACATCAGGTAAATGCAATGTGAAGAAATACGTCAAAAATAGGTGTCCATGTTTCATCATTAACAGATAAAGCATTCTGTGGTTACTGGTGAGATTATTTTTCCAAAATCAACCATAGGCAGTGGCTACATTACGTAACTGTACTTAAGTGATTGAGAATAATTTCCCCAAAAATCATGCCTCAGAAAAAATCATCCCTTTACACCTCGGTATTAACACGGGAACATCAGCAACGGTGGACTTATTCCCTTCCTTTGCTTTAACTGTCAACTAATCCACTAGCCTCATTCAACTCATTACTTACATATTAATCTTGTTGCAAATGAGCATTTGGATGCACCTCGTACACCTATTTTTAAAAGACTCAGTCTGCTTCCTGCACCCTGTCCCTATATTTTCATTTGCCTATTAAATGTAAAAAACTCTGATGTTCATGCATGTGATTCTAGGCATAGAAACAATTTGCACGTAGGCCATTTGTGCACACCCGTGGTACAGCATGGGACCAAATCCCACACATGGGCTTAGTTCTGTAAAACAAGTTGGGTGACAAATCAAAGAGAATTAAGGTGCATATCTTTAAAATCAAATTTAAAAAGTTTTTAGACATCAATGTTTCATTCAATCCGAGAATTCTTGGAGTGTAAATCTAAATAATTTATACATATATGTATCAGTTCTCATAAGTGTGAAATGTGTATTCTTGTTGTGTGTACTGATGTGATCCTCATTTTTTCTTTTAATATCACTTATGCCTTATGACAATGACTTGTCCTGTATCATAACATGTGTACGATAGTTATGATTCCTGGACAAATAAAGATTATTATTTTTATACTTTTATCATTTAACTAAGAGGCTAAAAATGATCACCCAACACGAGTAAATAGCATACCAAAGGTTAGTGTTTATTTTGAACTGTTATGATGAGAGATTTTAATACAATTATATCTGTGAAGATGAACTATTATTTGTTTTTATGAAATTTTATCTTGTTATTAATTTGACTCCAAACTACAGTAAGTTTTCCTGGCTCAGAAACCTTCTCACAATGCTTCATATTTTTATTATGATTGCTTTTTGAAATCCTTGGTGTTTCCAGTATCCAGACCTTTAAATTAAAAGCCTTAAATTTCGAAAAAATTTGCTATCATTGAGGCTTGTGGAAGAAAAGACTTAATAAATCTGAAATCGGCTGCCAATATGGCTTGTCGTCATCAACTTTGTTCACCATTCTGAAGAATGAAGACATTCCAAAAGTCGATCATGGAAAGATACGAGGCAAACATAATTTATTTATGAAGGAAAATTTTCTGGAAATTATTATTGGTAGTAATTTACTTTAATTGTTGTACTATTCATTTTGAACTCCATGTGTTGATTCACTCCATTTAGGATATATATAATTTGGATGAAACAGCCCTCTTTTACAATTTACTGCTGGAAAGAACTTTGGCCGTGAAGGGTGACCTGTGCAAAGGTGGAAAACGTAGCAAGGAAAGAATAACAGTTCTCCTCTGCACAAGCATGGATGGAACTGACAAAATAAAGCCATTAGTCATTGGTAAGTCAGCACGCCCACAATCATTCTTCGCCCAGCAAAGTATTCCATGCACTTACGAGTCCAACAAAAAAGCAAGGATGACATACCAACTTTTTAAAAGTGGTTTTGAGCTTTTGATGCCAGAATTGGAGGAAGAAATAGAAGGGTTGTGTTGTATGTGGATCGCTGTCCAGCTCACCCAAACTTTAAAATGACGAATGTTGAACTAGTGTTCTTTCCTCCCATTTGCACGAGTGTGTTACAACCACTAGATCAAGGCATCATTTGTGTGCTAAGACACCACTTTCGATCAATGCTCATCAATTCGGAAATTGGCGATTGCAGAAAAAAAGCTAAAATGGAATGTCCTAGAAGCAATCCATGGGATAGCAGCTTCATGGAATAAAATTACGCCTGAAATAATACATATATGTTTTGTGCATGCAGGACTCAAGAAAAATACAACAGAAGTTTTGGTCGAAGAATCCATGGATTCTGAGGTGGATCCTGAGAGTTGGCAGGTTGTGTCAAGCCTGCTGAAGACTTGCTGCACATTTAACGATTATGTAAAGGTAGATGAAGATATTACTGTGTGCGGTGTAATGACCGAAGATGAACTAATAGAGCAACAGAATAATGATGGTGGTG
>WURS02000013.1:9119539-9149876 GCA_011762765.2 Rhinocypha anisoptera | reverse complement strand
TGTGTGTCTCTGGTCATAGTTATTAAAAATTTGTTATGGTGTCCACTTTAAATTGGCCTGTTAGTGCTGTATGTGGGTGATTGGAAAATTAAAAAAAAAAAAAAAAAAAAATTGCCATCCAGGTATAACTGTGCTATTTATGCTGTAAAACCTCTCTATTTTAGCCACCCATGGTTCCAGCAGATGATGGTCATCTGATAAATGTGTGGCCATATGCCAATTGTTTTGCAGGTTTTGTTGTAAAGTGACCGACTTGGAGAGGTCGTATCTGCATTCTTTTGAGTTAGAGAGGTCACGCTGTAGTGGTCAAAACTACATTGCTGTATTATATTGGAACTGGACTGGACTGTTTTAATGAATGTTTTCCTGTGTTGTGTAAAAAGAGTTCTGCAATCAATGCAAATCAACAGAAAATGGTTCTCTGCAGACCTTGAAAAATTGAAATATGATCTTTTAGCAATGTATAGGACACATAAGATCCAACCAACAGAGCAATCTAAATCTGAATACCTTTCCACAAGGAGTAAGTATAGAAATGCGATTAAGGAGGCTAAATTAAAAGCAAATGTGGAGTACATAAATAAGGCAGCAAAGTAAGTGCAAGGGCACATGGCAAATAATAAAAACAGTAGCTGGAGGAGGGTGAACTATAAGTAAATATCCATTCTTGGCTAAAGACTTTAATTTACATGGAAGAAACCCAGTAATCAATGTTTTGGCTAAACTGGGGATCCCAAACGGTACTGCCCAAGACCTTATGATGAAGGTAGGTGACCCCAATGATAACTTTACTTGGAAGGCTGTGGTAAGTCAGGATAAAAAATTGTGAAAAATATGAAGCGGTCTAACAGTAAAGATATTTTTGACTTGTCAAACAACCTGATGAAAGCCATCATAGTGTACATTGTTGACCACCTGACTAGGTGTATAAACTCCTGCCTCCTTCAATGTAAATTTCCAAGCAAATTGAAGACTTTGAAAGCCATCCCAGTCTTTAAAAATGGAGACAGGAATTTTATTGAGAACTATAGGTCTATATTAATCATCCCCATTTTTTAAAAAATAGTAGAAACAGTTATGAAAAATCAACTCTATAATTTTTTAGAAACAAATAACATCATTTCACCTGTGCAATTTGGCTTTCGAGAAGGGAGATCTATTGTTGGTGCGATCGATGAATTTCTAACCCAAGTTATGGATGCGCTTGAAAAAGGGGGAGGATACAGAATTGACAATATGTGACCTGAGCAAGGCATTTGATTGTGTTGAGCATTAAATCTTGATTTCTAAATTGGAACACTATGGTATAAGAAGCAATGAACTGAATGTATTCAAATCATACCTTGGTAACCGCAAACTAATAGCATTTGTTAATGGTAAGAGATCTCACGGGTTTAGCAGTACCTGCAGTATCCCCCAGGGTTCAGTCCTGGGACCACTGCTCTTTTTAATCATGATGAATGATTGAAATGATAATGGTAGTTCCCTAGTATATGCCAATGATGTCACATTGTGTATTGTAAACAAAGAAGTTGATGTCCTGAAAGCTCAATCATTAAAATCACTTTAGGATGCATCAAATTGGTTTTCAGCAAATGCTTTTGTAATGAATGAAAGTAAAACTCATTCAATAATCATTAGTCTCAAAGACACACATGATGATGTCAAGTTGGTAAAACTGCTGGGTTTCCAAATGGACTCCAAACTGACGTGGAAGTTGCACATATCCATGATTTGTAATAGGCTATCCAAAACGGTAATCTTTTTAGACAGCACAAGGCTAGATTGCCAAAAGAACACCTGCGCTCTATGTACTTTGCACTTTTCCAGAGCAGGTTGCTCTATGGTATTCGTGTGAGGAGTAATGGCCATGATGTGGGAACTGTTCTAAGAATACAGAAAAAGGTGGTAAGGATCTTTGCTGATGCCAAGTCAAATGATCATTGTAAACCCCTTTTTGTTAGAGAACAAATAATAACTGTGATAAACTTGTACATCCTAGAAGTATTGGTCTACTAAAAGACAAACATTGTTAATTGTAATAGGAGGAATGAGATTCACAGCTATAATACAAGGAAGAGTCATTGCATTAACTTGCCTTTCTGTCTCAGGCTCAAGAAGAAAATGGAGCAGCATCATATAATGGGTGTAAAATTATTCAACAAATTGCCTCTTGAAATACAAAATGAACTTCTAGCAAGGTTTAAAAATAAGTTGAGTAAATGGCTTATTGGAAATCCTTTTTACACTCTCAATGAGTCTCTGGAATTAAACCAGTTGACCTAATTATGTGAAATTCAGCATATATCTCTGTATATATTGACAAGGTCTATAGTGTTTGTAATGCTCCTGTGACCAATAAAACTATTTTATTATTATTATATTATATCATGCAACAACATGGCAGTCACTCCTTATCTCTCATACTCAATTGATTTTATTCCCTGTGACTTTTTCCTATTTCTTAAAATGAAACACAGGGTCACCACTATGGCTCCATGGATATCACCCAACATGTATTTCAGATGCTTGGCACTTCCTTCCATTTAAGACTCCCAGAAAGGTTTTCTGTGGTGTAGTGATGGTGTATCAATACATAAGGGAACTACCTGGGAGGAGATAGTGGCTAACTTTTAATCATACAGTATATGTATTTTATTTTTTACAGACTAATTTGCAAAACTTGTTAATATGTACCACCTCATATGCCTATTTGGATATTATGCCAAACTCTAGAAAATAGATGATAATTTTGGTTTAAATATTATACACATGACATAAAAAGTGTTATTTTTTGAAGCTGAAGCAATTCTCCAGATTAACAATAACCTTTAATGCCATGGCAGTCATTCAGGCATTTAATGAAAATAATTATTTTTACAAGGATATAGTGCCTTCATGTGAGATTAAATTTCAAACTGATCTTATGAGAGAATTTTTATTTTTTTCCATAGATACTTCAAGCCTCTAACACAATGGGGCAGACAGCAGGCACTACTGTTATGAAGCTTGGTGGCGCAGGAACTGGGATTGTTGGTGGTGGCACAGCTCAGAAAGCTGTGAGCATAGTGGGATTGTCCAATTCTGCTCATACAGTAACTCCTGCTTCATCTGTACAGTCTACATCTTCTCCAACAGTGGTGATGTCAAATGCTGGACAGCAGTCAGTTGGGACCCCAAAGCTAGTTGTTGTTGGGATGGGTGGACAAGCCACTGCCTCCATAACACCATCAACTTCCACAATCACTCAGGTGAAGTAATTGCTGTATGACATATGATGATGATTGAACTTAATTCTGAAATCATTTAGAAGATATTTGTATGAATTAGCCAGTGCTTGTGAAGATTTTCATATACTGAAATTATAAGGTGCTCTTCATGTTTTATTCTACAGGTTGGCCAGCCAGGTTCTACAGTGGCTGTAAAGTCAATGTTCATATCATCTCCATCAGTTGTTAAAGTGGAACCATCAGTAAAAAGTGAGCCAGAGGAGGGCCAAGACCCAACAAACCACTGAGGTGCTTCATTAATTAACTCGTGTTACATGAAGCACTTAATTTTTATGACAGCACATATGACATATTCAGTTTCAGTGAATATATGAAATGAATTGATAGCAAAGTTGGCAGAATAAAAGTAAATTAACTTCATCGGAGATTCATATTGGATTTAGGTGAAATCAACTAGGGTGACTAAAAATTTCTCATTATTCTTTATTAACTAAAGTATGTTATGTTTAAGTTCTATTTCACACCTCAGCATATATCATCCAATTCATAAGCATTCAAATAAATCATCTTGTTGAATTTTCTTTTGACTTATTTTTTCTCATAATCTTACATAGGTTAGCTGTAATTGTTGACATATTTACAGTGGAAATTTAAAGACAATACCCCCAGAGATGTGATAGTTAGGTAGGGAAATTTCATATTTAACCTTGTAAGTTTACAATGCATAATTTGGGAATGGAATCGAGCCTTGGGTCTTTTTTATGGTTACCTACTAATGGGCTGACAACATACATTTCAGTAACCAGAAAGGATTTCCAATTCTCTTCAGGCTGAACAATTCTCTTTCTTAGTGTTAAATAATGCTGAAAGGTCTCAAAGAAGTTTCAAATGTTTGTGCCTCGCAAAAGCTTTTGTGGCAGAAATATAGACATTTTTTATCTACTGTTACCTAGATTGTTAGTACATACATTGCATTCTTGTTCTGTGTATTATGTAGTACTGTTTCCTTAGTGAATCCTGAAGATCACTGTGTCTACAAAGAGCAATGTAATTGTGGGAAGAAACCACTCTGGTAGCCGAGGCAACCTACCAATTATGTATTTCCACAATATTGGGAAAAATCTATTTTCTCCAAGATTAAACATTGAACCCATTCATCAGCCTCTATCACAATTGAAACACCAGTTGGTG
Organism: Rhinocypha anisoptera; assembly: GCA_011762765.2. NCBI lineage: Eukaryota > Metazoa > Arthropoda > Insecta > Odonata > Chlorocyphidae > Rhinocypha > Rhinocypha anisoptera. Next base: position 9,145,455 of record WURS02000013.1, on the reverse strand, counting down.
AAGGCCAAACAGACTCAAATGGACTAAAAATATCAGGCTAATTTGCCACTATGCTCTTTTTTGACCATTCATTCTTCATTGTTTCAATGATGATTGAAGTTAATCATCTGTCCAATTTTTGAGAGAAGTGTGTGCTTCAAATTTGTTTCAAATATAGGTAAGGACATTTCAATATCAAACTTCATACATATATGTCACCTTAATTTCTTTCACACAAGTGGAAAGATTGTTACTATAATTTTACTCACTTTCTAATGAAGTATGTATTCGTTCTTTCTTCTGAATTTCAAGGAGCTAAAGCTAATGGTATTGATTTACCACAAGGTCCTTCAAAGTGGAAACTGAAAATATAAACGTAATAGACAGATATAAGATTTTCAAGTACACTTTTTAAACCAGGATTAATGGAAAATTCATTGAACACTCCACTAAATATGTACAGTTTTCTATGAGAAAAAAAATAGAAAGTATAACATACAAATTTATTTATTGAATTGAGCAGTATAAATTCTTTCCGTGGTTTTTAAACTTATAGTAGTCCCAACATTTGATAATTATTCATTTTAAATTACATTCTATTCATGAAATGAAGGAGTAAAAAGTTTACTGTTCATTTTTTCTTTTGATTTTTGGTTCAATGATTATTTTTTGAAAAATCATCGATTATACACATTTTTTATGAAGGCTTCTTATTATTACTCCTTAGCAAGAAAATTAAGTGAGTTTTAGAAAAGTTTTGTTCCAGGGAGGGGCACTTAGGCAAATTATATTCATGTTACTGGTAGGTGTGGAGAGTTTTACTAAAATATGAAATCACAGAAGTGAAAACTATGATTTTCACATAGCTGCAATAGATGTGGAGAATGCAATTTGAAAGCTCGTGTAACTTTACTTTTAGTTGGTCCTTTTACATAGAATAATGGTAAAACAAGGCAGGAAGATTTGAAGAAAAGACATATAAATCATGCTGCCAGTGTAACTTATACTGCACCCAGATCTGATAATTTCCAGTGGTTAACCAAGTTCTTTGAATTTATATTTTTGAAGAGGTAGTTAGCAATATATTTTTTAACTGGTCCAGCCTTGATTAGTTCACCAATTCTACAGGCCTTACTCATAACAAAGACACTTCAAATGAAGAGACAAAAACCATTCACTCAGCATATAAAGTGGTTGTTACATGGTATAATGTAATATATATGGTATAAATGTAATAGTCTTTCATTATGCCATTCTAAACTGCATGGTGTCACTTAAAAAAAAAAAAAATGGAACTAAGTTTGGAATGAAGTCACTGTCATATCAATTCTGAAAATAAGCAAGTAATGGTGTAATTCAGGGTTTTTCGTAAGATCATACAACACCTGTGGTTAAGATTATAAAATCTGAATCATAAGACATTAGAATATTTTTTTAGAAAGTTGGACCAACATTTTAATAGTTCTGATTATTCACACTAATTGTACTATCAGTACTTAAAGAATTGATTTGCCATATATTACTGTACCAGACATTTTCTCTCTGAGAGAAAAGTTAAAAAAAATGAAATTCTGGATATTCGTGAAATGATTCCTGTTATTCATTTGGGTAAAAGTCTGAATTTTTAAAAAAGTAAGGCAAGGCAGTATCCCTTTCCCCATATTCTGTCTCCATCTTTTCTAAAGCCTGAGTTACTTTCTACTTGACTAAAATTGAAACAACTGCTCACTTAAATTGATCTGTTGCAGGTGTTGTTTCAAGGTTGAATTCTGCCACTGGAACACCTCTGGCTGCAACTTGTGGTGCAAACATGGCAGCAGGATAAACAATCGATGATGTTCCAACCACCAAACAAAGGTCACATGAATTTAAATGTCTATCTGCAATAATGGATATATCAACTTGTGCGATTTATTTTAGAGCATTAACAGAAAATTAAGATCATAGATTTTTCATATTTATACCAACCGACTTCATCGAGCACATCATCGAACAGGGATTCACCAAACCAAACTACATGCGGCCGTAGCAAACCTTTGCAATCCTCACAGTGAGGCAGGTCTTCCACTTTTATGTTAGCTGACATAGCGTCGGGGTCAGGAGCTCTGAATAAATGGATCAAACTTTTAATTTCTTTACCCGCGATTGGAAGACCATTCAGTGATCGATACCAACCCTTTATCTTTCAGAGAGGGGCAAATGGGGCTGTCAGTGTTGACTTTTACAACGTCGCACTTAGTGCACCTTGTTTTGAACAAGGAACCATGAAGTTCGATGACATTTTGAGCCCCCGCCCGTTGATGAAGACCATCAATATTTTGTGTTATGACAACAGCTTTGTTCCCTTCACTCACGTACCGTCTTTGGAATTCAGCGATTGCAATGTGAGCCTATGGATAGATACATATTGGATAGTTACTAGACTCAAGAGTTTTGGAAAGTTAATTTCTATATACAATTTGCCTGAAGAACACAAAACTAACAGCGTTTGGTTCCTTAGTCAATACCAGCTCTCGCCTATAATGATAAAATTCCCACACCAAAGAAGGATCTCTACTGAAAGCTCCGGGTGTTGCCAAGTTTTGTGCTTGATATTTTCTCCAGAATCCTCCGTCTCCTCTAAAAGTAGGAACTCCCGATTCCGCAGAAACTCCAGCACCACTTAAGATTACTACGTTTCTAGATTTTGCCAATTGATGGCGAAAAGCTCCCATATCTGATATTGGACGTTTACTCGCAGCCATGACCCTCAATGTGTCGTTTGATAACAAAGTAAACGCTAGCCGAGAGATACGTGCACCAGCAGCAATTATAATCATTGAAATAATAATTTTATCAGTTGCAAATAACCAGAGTATGTATTACAGGAGTTGCAACCTCTTCCAGGCTTCGACATGCGCTGTTGCTTGATATATCATTAAAATGCTTTAATTTTCCATTCAGTAAACAGTCGCGTTCGGTGCGATAACTTCCGATTATTTCAATGGGCTGATACAATGAATATAATCGTACTTCATCTGTTTATCATGAAGTGAAAATTGCGTTCGGCAACCAGCTGATTACGGTATTCCTGAATCATGGCTGCAATGGCCAAATTACACGATGATTTTATTTTGTAAGGAACTGAAGTGAACTACTCTATCATTTTATTGTGTTGAACTGTGGCTCTTCATTTTTATGACATTCCATTACAGGTATACTACCCCGGAAAAGTTTTTCATCGAACCTATCGGTGCTTCGAATGAGCTACTGATAATTGACCGAGTTAGCCAAGAAGTCTGTGTTAAAGGTATACTGTCCTAAATTTAGTACAGTCCGTTTGAAGTGATTACCTCCATCAATTATTAAGTACACCGTGAGTGGATATAATGTATTTCAAGATGCATTGATTTTAATTTCCAGCGAATCAGGGACAAATTCCTCCAATATCTAGTAGTAGGCCAATATGTGGTGTAATGGGAACAATACGTTTGCTAGCGGGCCAGTATTTAATTGTTATCACAAAGAAAAATAAAGTAGGAGAAATAAATGGCCAATCAATCTGGCAAGTTGCGGAATGTGACATTATATCGTATACGAGAACATTGTCACATATCACAGAAAAACAGGTAAGTCAAGTGATATAACTTTTAGTAGTTAAGGTAGTCAGAGCACATAAATTGTATAAAACATTATTTTACAGATACAAGAAAATAAAATATATCTGTCAATGGTTGAAGCCGTTCTGAACGTCCCATTTCTATATTTTTCTTATACATATGATATTACTCACACATTACAAAGGCTTCACAATACTTCGCCGGAGTTCTTACAGGTATTTGAAATTTCGAAAGCTACGATGAATTATTTTGATTTTTATTCAAATTTGGCTTTGGTGCTGTAATTTTCTTAGCCCATAGTAATGCATTACAATGTTACAGATGCCCCTACACGAACGTGCTGATCCCCGATTTGTGTGGAATGGCCATTTGCTACAAGAATTCTCAGTTCAGCAGGAACTTCACCCATACTGTTTGCCAGTGATGCATGGATGTATCCTTATTTTTACTATTCCCTTTGTAAGTGTTTAAATGGCCACAGCATCTTTTACTGACAAGGATGTGAGTGTTTATCATTTGGACTGTTCGCTGAATTCTGAAAATCCATCTCTGAAATTTTTTTCTTAAAAATATTGTCATGGTATTTTATTCACTATGAGATAGTCTTTTTGCCAGGTAAATGTCTTAGACTAGATTATCGGTATATGTGCACCTTCCTAGATATTTTTATTGCTCAATCTTTCCAAATCATAACACAACAATGATCATGATAATAGGAAAGGATGTAAGCACTGTAATATGACAATATCAGAACGGTGAGTGTTGCACTGCAGTTTCATAGCAGAAAAGAGTAATAGAATACTTGCAATTGCTCTTCAATTTCACATGCTCATTTATTTAGAAATTTTTATTTCTTTCCTTTGTGGGATTTATAATTTTGTAAAAATCAGGAAAAAATTCACTCCAAATAAATTTTTTGGTCCTGTACTAAATTACTAATTGAATTTCCATAGAGAGCCATTGACTAGATATAAAACAGCAGAGTACTCACCTAGTAAAATCCTACCTCATAGGTGCTAAATATTGTTATGTGAAATGATGATATTATGTGAAGGAACTAAAATAATTTCCAGTTGGCTATGGCCAAAATGAAGCTTGGGAAAAGTTTCTGATAATGGCATAGATTAAATTTAGTGACTTTAACTAATAGCAAACAGAATGATATCGTAGTCCAGTAAGACATGGAATTTTTCATTAATTATATTCACTTTTCAGATAAGGTTAATGCCTGGTAAAAATCTTTATGTATCAAAATGCCCATCTTTGGAAATAATTCGAATTAAAACTTGGGACTGATTTGAAATCTGTAGCAATGAATGCTAATGTAGTACCTCTTTTGCTATAGGTCTCATGCTACACATCACTTTATTTTTTTCTATGACTCACCAAAGATGCAATAATACATGGGAGTCACGCAAGATTGTGCAATCATTTTATAGGTCCTTCACTTTTAGTTTTTGTTGGTTTGCAATGTCTATTTAAATTTGTTTTTTTATACCTTTCAGAAATAAATACATTTGATAATTGAGCCATTTCTCTTTAACTGTGACTAATTGTATTGCATTAGGAAAATATTGTATTGGTGCAAAAATATTTCCTATTTGACCTTTAACATCATTCAATCAGTTATTTCCATCAATCAGTGTAGTCTTAATGCCAAGCCATTCATTTGGGCCTTGGTGTCCAGAAGATGCTGCTACAGAGCAGGGACAAGACTTTTCATGAGAGGAGTTGATCCAGAAGGCCAAGTGGCTAATTTTGTAGAAACCGAACAAATAATTGAATACAATGGTGATCGAAGCTCATTTGTGCAGGTGAGTGTAATTTATCCTATTAACATATTTTTATGTACTTCTAGTTTACACTTGGATAAAATAAAACTAATTACTGTGATTAAAACTCTGAAGGAAGGTGAACGTTTCATTGGTCTCTCTCATACATTAATTATTTCAGCACCCAGTAAAATAGATTATAAGAATGCATTTAACTGTTGGATTCACAAAATATTTCATAAAATTTAATCATGAACATTGCTGAAAAGATACATATTGTGGCAATACCTCCCATGAGCAGTTTTAACTGCAGTATACAAAACTAAATATACTAATTAAAAGATGACCAAAGAGTTTCCAGAAGACCTTGTTAATGATAAAAATACCCCTATTTTCCTAGGAATCACATAGTGAAAATGGGTATAAGGCACATTAATAGATGGTGTAATAATATGCATAAAATGAATGCTATGTAATAATGCTGAGAGTTGTCATCCATGCCACCAGTTTGTGTATTTCATGTGCATATTGTTCAGAGCAAAATGACTGTAATGAGTATTTTATATGTTCTTGGAAAAAATTTTATCTGTGGAAAAAATTATATATACATATTATTTCATTTGAAATCTATTGATGAAAATCATTGCCTCAGGTGCAACTTTATGGAATTTGCTCAGCATATTGAAATGATAGAAACACTTGCTAATTTCACACAAATATTTATTTCTTAACATGACCTAGGTTTTTACAATACATGCCATCATCAGGTAGTTAATACAGAAATTCTCTCCTATATAAATACCTTCAGGTTGGGGGAGGGCCATAGAAGCGTGGAGAGGGTTGGGGGAATAAGGGGTTGGAGAAAGGATGGAAGACAGTTGCCATAGGTCATTGTTGGCTATTGGTGATCATTAATGAGGTTTCTGAGAGTGGGGATGTTTCTCTTGGGGAGCATTGATTAAAATAGATCATTCCTGAAATTTGAATGGAATTTATCAGGAAATTTGATTGACTCTTCTACTGTCCTGCATACCAAGAAATGTTTCTCATTATACCACACATTATAATTAGGGAATAGAACATTGTTATTATAAAAAAAATGTAATAAAATTTTATATAGCTGTGATTTTTCAAATCTAATGAAATCTCAAATATATTTGACTGGGTGTGTTTATAAAATCTTTTGGGGAAATTATATGTCATACTCTTCAACATAAAGAACTTTTTACTAAGTGTAGTTTGTATATTGTATTTTGAGATTTGGTTTTTGTTGCTGTATATTTAAATGTTAATGAAATCATTGTTGACAATGCTTATAAAGTGAAGAAAAAGGTCTTACAAAGTTGAGTGCATCAATTTGTCATGTTAAAAAAGTACCTTTTTTGCTTCTTTCAGATTAGAGGCTCCATTCCTCTGTTCTGGAGCCAGTACCCCAATTTGAAGTACAAGCCAAGGCCAAGACTGAGCCCTAATATTAACCATGGTGGAGCCTTTTGTAGACATTTTGACCATTTAATATTTAATTATGGAAAACAGGTTCTAATCAACTTGGTAAGGGAATAGATAAATAGAGAATACAGAATATTGAATATTGCATAACTCATGACCTCTATTTTTATCATCAGCTAATTGGTGAGGAATTTGCTGCTTACAGTTCCAAAGTTCTATTTGTTTTGTTTTAGGTAGCAAGAAGCTTTCCTGCAAACACACTTCTGTGTATCCTACCTTCTTTCTTTCTTACTTGTCCATCATAATTCATGCTTTCTTTATTTCTGTCTCTCAGTTACTTGTACTTCCCCTTGCTCACTCTTCCAGTTTACACATTAAAGTACTCCTAAACCTACATCTACAGCCTCTCCTTTAATGATTCCTGTCAACCTATTCTTTGTTAAATTGGCATGCTGTAGTGCGTATCAAATTAGGTCCTTCTTTTTGTTTTTCATTCACTTTTCACTAGTTCCTTCTATTCCTTCTGTAGCACCATATTTCCAATGCTTCCAAGCTCCTTCCATGGCTGATTTTATCTATGTATCATATCTTAAGTAAAGTCTATATCAGTATGAGTTTTTTTAGCTACCTTCTTAGTCAATGTTGCTGACTTGGGCATTGCTTAGTTTCAGCTGCTTTTTTAGTAACTTTATTTTCAGTGGTCATTTTTTATGGTAGATATCCTTCAGTTTACTCATCATCTTATTTTCCCATTTCCCAATGTTTCATCACTGATGGTTATACTGCCTAGGAATCAAAATTTCCTCCACAAGGTCTTGCCCTACTTTGTTTTATTGAAATATTATTTTCCTTGCCATATACACAGACTTATCTTTGTTTTATTCTTGTTTATTCTTTAGCTATATATTTCTCATCTGATTCACCATCCTTGTCATATCATGTGCCATCTCTTCTATAATATGGCTATGTTATTTCAAACTACACCTCCCTAACCCTTAGTTATTCTTCTCAATACTAAGAGCATTTTAATTTGGTTTATGTCCTAAGATTTAAATGTTGTGGAGTTTAATCTCATTATTAATCTGCCACATAGGACAAAGTAATATTTTTTATACAACAATATGTAAATATGTATAGTGTTATTGCTTTTAAATAATTTATTTAATGCACTTACATGATTATGGTAATGCTAGGAGTGCATTTAATTGATTAGGCATGGTGTTATATCTCATACTTATTCCCCTAAATTGTTCCTAATGATCTCTTTTATTGTCAGATACCTGATTTGTAGGTTTAATTGTTTACTCATTACACTTATATCACATCTTAGTGGCTGATCAGTTTAGTTTGGTCTGTTATAATTTTAAAATTGGTTTTAAAATATTATAATTGAATTATGTCGTAAAGTGAGAAATAAATAAATAAAATAAATCATCAATTTCAGATAGATCATCGGGGAGCTGAAGATGTCCTTGAAAAGGCTTTTAAAGAAGAAGTAGACAGACTAGGAAACTCAGATATTAGGTATAGTGTTTTGGAAATATTTTTTTTTATTTAGCTGTGAATATATTATTCTCATTTTTTAATACCTTGGAAACACAAATTAAAGTTCTTGAACAAAAATCTTGAATATATGTGACAATAATAAAAAAGCTATTGGTTTTGTTTGGATGTATTTCTACAGAATTATTTTACACGACCGGTTTCAACGGATTACCGTCATTATCTGTAATCCTTTGAAACCGGTCGTGTAAAATAATTCTGTGGAAATACATCCAAGCAAAGCCAATAGTTTTATTATTATCATTATGGAATTCCACCAAGTGACAAGTCTCCTCAGTGAATTGAATTTCTGTATTCCTAAATTGAACTGCTACAATGGAATGAGGCATCCTTTGAAGTGTATATGTAATTAGAATTTATTATTTTAATTTAGTTTAGTGCTATCTGATTTTTACCTAGATATAATTTTTATGGAGTTATATTTTGAAACTTTAAACATTACTATCTTTTTAAAGTTAGAATAAAAGTGAGTTTCTGTAAAATTTAATATTAATAAATTCTTGAATTGACAAGTATGCTAAATTCAGTGTCACTTTTGAAACTTTCCATAGACTGACAATAGTAGCCATGCATTTCAAAGATAGATTTTTATATTCTTTGATTACTTTTTCTTGGTATATTTAATCATAAATGCATTTTCCATTTTTTCCTAACCTCTTCTCCTAACTCCTAATGAATTCAGTACTCATTCCGCCAACCAGGTTAGCTTGGTGGGTAGCATGCTCGCCAGCTAACCCAAAGGTTGCAGATTTGAGTCCTGCCCAGGGCATGGTCGTTGTGTTGTTCAAATGGGTGTCATCTCCAAATTAAAGAGGTGCAAAATGACCAAAGTCATTGACACACCATATAATTTTAAATACTATTACTATCCGTAGACATCCCACATTTGTAGTGGACTGAACAGTAGTCTGTTTGTCCATCATTGGCAATCCATACATATATTGAAATAGGAAGGCTCTCTGCTAACCATTTTATTTAAATAACTTAAAATTGCAATAGGTATAACTTTGAAAACAAATCTCTAAAAACATATCTTAATTTATTTTTATTGGTAAATTATGAAAAATAGTATGTGTTAAAATATTATACTTATACAGTTAAAATTGTATGTACAAATAAAAATAAATCTTAAAAGGATTATGACACCCATGGTATTATATTTTTTACAGTCATTATAATTGTAGAAATGTCAATTTCTTTTTATTGGCATTGTCAATTCTTTATAAAAAATTCAAAAATGTCAATTTCTTTATTAATTTATATATTTATGTCACACAACATTCTAGAATTAATATTCCTATCAAATAAATATAAAGGAATATCATTCTGTATCATATTATATTACTTTAATTAGTTTTTACAATGTCTGCCATAATTGCTTTTTCTATAGGTGTAAGACAAGGAAGAATTGAAGGGAAAACAGTTGTCATCAAAGTATCTTTCATATTTACAATTGATTTATTTTCACAGATATGAGTCATTTGATTTCCACCATGAATGTCGTAAATTAAGGTGGGACAGGTTGACAGTCTTGGTTGATCGTGTGGCTCATGAGCAGGATGATATGGGCTGCTTTCTTCAGACAAGAGATGGAGCTGTTGTTTCACAGCAGGAAGGGGTTTTCCGAACAAATTGTGTTGACTGCCTGGACAGGACAAATGTTGTACAGAGTCTGCTTGCCAGGAGGAGCCTTCAGCAAGTTCTTGAAGTATGTCATCTCATTTGAATAATGATGTTTCTTTTGTTTTCCATTGCTCTAACAGGCCATTGCTTTCTAACATTACATTATGTGTAATATAATAATAAATGATAATTATGCCTAATAATTGAACCCATGATAAAATGCCTAAAGATTTTATTCCTTCATTTATTCATTGGCCAAGAGACATGTAAAAAGTCAAATGTAGAATGTATAAGAAAGAAGTGCGGAAATGGCCAGAAAGCAGAATTCACAAGTTAAGAAGCTCAAGAACTGTACAAATTGATGCAAAATTTTATTATGGTGTCTGTGAAACAATACACTAGGTGTGTGGCTTGGTAGCACTATCTTTTATGCAAAATATAATACAGATATAGTTGGTTTTTATTTTTTTGAAACTATGTTTAATATTTGATTTTAAATGCCAATTTTTTTCATATATAAAAGTGAAAGACACCCAGAATTTTTTAATAGTGTATCTCTTCTCTAAGTGAATTTTTTTTAAAATTTGCACTGAAATTTTTTAAAACATATTACAACATTCATCATGTTTCACTCTGATATAAACTTTTTATTTATTGATAGAAAAAATTATATTTTAAAAAGATGAAAAATCAGATTTTTATACTGAACCTCAAAATTACCATCAAATTGGGTAAATTTTACATGGTAAATAACTCCCTAAGACTTATTTTTGTGCCAAGATTCATTGAATTATCTTATGGGGGCCAAATCACCATGCATACTTTGGTATGTAGTATATTGACCATTGGAATTATTTCAATTTACAATGGCTTGTGTATTCTCTTGGCTTGATCTATTGAGTGATTCATTAAATAACTTACTCAGTTAAGGGTATTCTTGTTAATATGTACTTATACATTTCTATTGGGTAGGATGAGTAAACTCATCATAAAAGTTTCAAGCCCTTTGCAAACAAATCAATTGGTAACAACAGTTATAGAATCATACAGAATATTTTTACTATTTATGAGATTAGAGTATTTGATTTGTGGTTGAATTTATTTCTATGAAATATGCAAAAGTCATAATTTTATTGCAAAAAAAAGAAATAGAGTGATTAGTTGGCTAACCCAAATGAAATCCACCTCTTGCTACTTAACCTTCTCAGTAAAATGGTTAAATTTGTAATACTGTTCATGAAAGCCATCAATATGACTTTACGTTACAAATGATTAACTTTTTCCTTTTGTTTTATTTATTTTTCAGAAATTGTGCATCTTGAAACTTGGCCAGCTGGTTGAGAGTCAATTTGGATTTGAATCACTTTTTAAAAATGTGTGGGCAGATAATGCTGATATTATTAGCATTCAGTATTCTGGCACTGGCGCCCTTAAAACTGACTTCACGCGCACTGGAAAAAGGACTCGATGGGGTCTTTTAAGAGATGGAGTCAACTCTTCTGTTCGATATTATAAAAATAATTTTGCTGATGGCTTCCGTCAGGTTGGTATGCATGATCATGCTGAGAAACCATCTTTTATTATAATTTGTATAGCTTAAGTGTTGTACTATATTGCTGCTCATCCCCAGTTATTTTTTTTTAATCACTGCTAATTGTCCTTTCTTGTTCAACTTTCAATGTTTTATTAGTTGAAGTAATATCTATCATTGCAGAATTTGATTTATATTGTATTATGTCATAAGTTTTTAATACCTTTTAGTTTGTAATTCATTTTTCTTATTTTAGATTTGTTTTAGAAAAAAGGCCATAGAGAGAATATTGAAAATCAACAAAAATTGGATGGCCAGGGAAAATAAATTAATGAAAATCAATATGGATCAATAAACTTGTGGAACATTTGATACCTTAGAAAATACACATTAATTGATAGTAATATGTCAAATACCTTATTTTCCTCATTATAAGATGTACAGAAGTTTGTGCTAAACATTCCAGGAAAAATAATATTTCTATTGCCAAATAAGACTTGGTGATTTTTTGTAATTTATTTGGAGAAATTCCAAGTCTTAAAAAGCTGTAAAATATGTTAATATCTTGTCTTTATTTATGATCTTGTTGTTCAAGATGCTAGAAATCTTAAAGTGAACCATGTTATGACATCATTGCAAATTTAATAGGATAAAACTTCTTATGCAAAAGGTTTATTCAGGTGGGTTCCACAATAAGTATATTGAATTGGGAATTGTGAAGGATTGTGGTTTACAGGGAATCTTTGTAGAGGTTTCCATTTTTATCTGTATGATTGAACTCATTCACTGAGGAAATGATGTACATGTGATGGTGATGTTTTGGTAAATTTCAGTAAGCAAGAAACTGATAAAAATAATCCATCTTTAATCATTCAGTTCAGGGTTTATTGAAATTTCCAGAGTCAGTACAGAATTGATTTTTGAGGTACAGGACGAAGATTAATCACAAAATAAATAAAATTTAGACACTAAGAAGACTTATTAAGACCAAGCTTAATAAAGCTGTGTTGTGTACAGCTGTTGAAGTAGTAAATATATTTACATGAAAATGATTAAAGTATTCATGATGTTCAGCTTGCATAATCACTGAAAATATTCTACTGACTATGTTGAAAATTGTATGATTTCTGGAATGTGACTTGGAAAGCACAGATCAAGATTACACTGCAGCAATGTTAGATATGCTAGCAACAGTGAGAGAGGACAGAAGATTGGGAGTAATGGACATTTGTTACTGCAAAAAAGTTAAAAACTCAATAAAAACATATAATGAATATCCAGAAAAAAATTAGGTACTTCAAAGAGCTGGCAGAAAGAGAAACTTATCAAGAAGAAAAGAAGAAGAGAAAATTAATTGGACAGACCTGAGGTGTGATGGTTTGGACCCTAGAAAAAAGAACTTAAGGATTAGAGCAAGGATAAACTAGGAGAAATAAGTGTCAGAAAACAGAATTAGTAGCTATGGAGGAATTAATACTTTGACGGATAAAGTTTAACTTTGAGAGCTGCTCTAAACCAGTTCTGAGATTGATAACTGCTGATGGTTTTGATGTTTAACTCTTGTGTAATTCATAGTATCTAAGTAGCTTGGACAATGGCAATAATCTTTTAAACGTATTTTGTACTTCCCTCTAATTTTATTGTACTTATTTTAATTCAGACAAATAAGCTTGCCTGTTTTAACTTTATATTTTATGAATATTTTTCTTTTAGGACTCCATCGATCTTTTTCTTGGCAACTACATTGTTGAAGAAGGTGAGGGGTTAAACAAACCTTGTCCTCTGGAAGTTGAAAAAGGTTGGAAATATATCACTGTAAGTATATATTAAGCTGCATTGTCTAATTAGCAGTATTAAAGATTATATCTGATTCCTATTACGTAATATTTCTGACCAATTCTGAGATAGAACTTGAGATTTTGTGATTACATTTTATAATAAATTTTTTTAGCATGTTCTGGCAATTTTCTCTTAGAAAATACGAGAAGAGTTTAGTATATCGTAGCTGTTGGAGTATTTTTCTAGTATTAGGTGCATGCAAATTACAATAATAAAGCAATTCAGTAGGCTGAAATTAATATTATTGCTACATATAGATCATGTATTGCAAAGTTTACTCTTTACATTTCAATACATAGTACCTTTCATATTCATGCCAGGTGATTCTTTCAATCTATGCATCCAAAGATCCTTTAAAATATGATTCTTCAAAGGTATTTTTTTAGACACCCTCCTTATTATGTCTTTATACTTTACAGGATACATAAATATGGAAATATTTTAATATTTCATTAGCTGATCTATTTGTCAATGTAGTATAATTCATATATGCTGGATACAGATTACAACATTTAGTCATGCATTCTGATTAAGAAATTTTTTCATTGACTAATATTATTCTCTTTATGTTACAGTTTCCATTGGTTCTGCTTGTGGCAATTGCTATGTTTTTTGCCAGTGTACTTACACCTTCAGGTACGGTTGGTACAGGTAAAATTAATCATATGTGTATTGATGAATTGTTCCTTTGCTGTTTGAATGGTTTTGCTTGGTAATCCTGCAGGAAGTATGAATTTTATCCTCTTGAGGTCTGTAGTAAAAAGTAGTTTCAGCAAAAGAAGCTTAACCATTTAGATAACATGAATTTGGTATTTAATAGGTGTGTGATTTCTCAAAAATCACCCTGTTGCATAATTGATATTTTAATATAAGGCAATGAAAAGCTGAAACCCATTTGGTCCCTTTTATGAATGTAAACCTTTACAGTGAATTGACAAATTAAACACTGACATAAATAGCAATTTTTAAGGAAAAATTCTCTACCATCTTAGGAAAAAAATCACCCCAGACATTCATACATGCATTCCTCTGCTTCAGTAGGTGTTTTATACCATCTGAAAAGAAAAATAATAATCTCTGGATGAACCAATCCAGCATAATACCCTTCAGTTTATCATTTTTGTCATCATCATTTGCCTTTCAGAAATATCTTGAGAGGTCTGAACAAATGAAAATCACAAAGTAAATGGTCAATGGGTTCAGGTGGATGCTTGATAACCTCCCACTCTCTTTGTTATCATTTAAAATAAATGCATGTTATTGTGCAGAATAATGATACCTGATTATTGAATGAGCCAGAGGCAGATGATAGCCGGGATACTTCCCCCTGAAGGCTTGAGTAATGTTTTCCAGTATCTTAGTGTAACACTCAGTACATATTGAGTATGGTGTCACAATCTTTAAACTTCAAAGCAGTATTCCCTCACAATCAAAAAATGCCATCAGCTTTTCCATGTGTGTAGAATCCTACATTTTTTTGGGTTGTGGTGAGTCATTATGCTTCCATGACATATGGGTGTATTTGCTGGATAGTTCAAATGGTGACATGCATGATTTATTACCATCTGATATTCATAGTAGTAAGTTATCAGCTTCCTCATACTGGCTCAGGCATTTTAGAAAAACCCATGCATCAAAGTTAGAATCCACAGAGCCCATTGAGAACAGACTTGATGCATCAATTGCTTCGTCACAGTATTCCAAACTTCTGAATGACACATTGCAAGTGAATATTAACTTCTCCTCTTTAGCATAGAAGGCCAGACGTTAGCTGAAGTCCCATCCAAAATATGTATGCCCTGACCTTCCCTGATGTCTTTGATACATATTTCTTGCCAGGCCTAGAATTCCTGTGGTGGTACATTTCATTTAGCTTGGTATTATGCTGTCAAGAATTGAATCACACCATGTTGTTCTCTACTTTTCACTGGTCCGGGATTGCTGTTACATTTACTTCTGGTCATTATGAACAGATGTACACTGTTCCTCTACCTGAGTATTATGGCAATAAAGTTTTCACTTTCTCCCTTCCTTCCCACCTTAGCTGATTGATGTGTACAGTGGTGCTAACAATTTTACTTGAATGTTTTTCATTTGATCTTGCCTAGAACTACATAATAATAAATACTTCTTAATTCATTATCTTAATGAGTACCCAAGCTGTGTACTCAGCTAAATCCCATTACAAATACTACCTCCATGACAACTATTATAAAGGCTTTACAATAAACTAAAAACAAAGTCATGGTGTTTTGATGGTTTGATATTTTCATAAGGAAGTAAAAACGCTAAAAAATAAGAAAATCATGGCTTTTATTTCTGCTGCATTCAGAATATTTTTAATCCATATTTCTAGTGTCCTAATAATGTAAAATCCAATTTCTGTATATGATACAATTGACATCTTGTTAGAGTTTTTTTAGTCTTTTCATTATTTATTAATGCTGTTGATTGGTGTATGATTCCTTTTGTTGCTCTATTTTTCTCCATCTGTGAGGTGATTAGGAAAAATTTATTTTATTTATATTATTTTTCTGGTATGGAATTTCTGTAGATAATTTACAGGTAAAGGTTTATGCATTGAATTAAAGAATCATTGATTTGAAATATTTAATTCAGTCATTGTTTAGGTATTTGAAAGGGAAATATGATACAATTGAAGATCAACAGAATAATTTTCCTCTTTGTTGTGGGAACAATTATGAATTAATTGAGAGAGTTCAATGATGTTTTTCAGACAACAATGAAATTCTGAAATTTTATGGGTCATTGCATTCATTTGAAAATATATTTGTGATCACTAATTTAGTACAATGAATTGAGACAGGATAGTATGCAATAATTTAAAAACATTATTACCCTATTATCAGTGAGATGTGCCCAGTAGTCATACTTGTAGGACAGCCTATTTGTGTTATGGCCCAGGAAGATTCTCTGGGAATATAAGGTTCTGATTAGATACCTACATATTTACATACCAGCTTGAATGTTTTGCAAATGGAAAGGTTTGCTAAAGAAAAAGGAAAAACAAGTATATTGCTCAAAGTGTTGAAAAATACAATTTTTCAATATATTTTTGTGCATGCACATTGACCTGGTGAATGTAATATCCATTAAAATTACTAAAATAAATTTAATTGTGTCACTTTCATTTGTAATTTACGGAAATATAATACTAATGAAATGTAGTAATTTAATGGAGGGATAACATAGATTTTTTCTCTTTACAGAATACACCACAGAGTCACTTTTATTCCTGCTGTTTTGGGGGAGCATGGTTGCTGCCACATTTGCTTTTATCATGGTTTATGGTAAAGAATTTGTGGACCACCCAAAGCTTTGTAAGGTTAAAGCAGATTGAGGTATTGAGTTTGTATTAATAATTAGTAACTTCATTAAACTGTACAAATATTGTCCATATGGCTTGCCATTTATATTTTTGTTAGAATATTTGTTGACTAATTTAATAATGCATTTTTATAGCAATAATGTCTTAATTTGATGATAAGAAATATTTAGTAATTATATGACATTATTTGTATAGTTTTATTATTTGAATTTTAGAGTTCCATCAGTAAATAATAGGCATATCACAGACCACAAGGTCACTTTAAACTTGCACATTACAACATTATTTGTGTTTAACATTCCCATGTAATAGTCATGAGCAGTATGAATCCATCCAGGTGTTCATAAAATTATTCATTAAATGCTTGTGTTTAGCAAAGAAATTTGGAATTAAAGCTACATTTAAATCCAAGTTTGTTAGCTTAGCATGCAGCTTGAAAGAGGCTTAACAGAACTCTCTTTGCTCAGATAATTCATGATTTACATGTCTTTCAAATCAATGATTGAATGTGACTCCATTTTGTATAGTTTGTATTTATGTTCATTATTATAAAAAAGGCTCATGATTCATAATGTTGAAAGTTCATGTGATGATAAAAGATGGCTACATTTTTCTGAATGTAACAGGTTGTCTGGTTAAGGTTAAATGAAAATTTAATGTAAATAAATGTCTCAGGATCTATGTAGAAAATGAAAATCTACAAGTTTAGAATAATAAGAATTTTTATAAAAAATCTATTTATTTGACCTTCAAGTTATGTTTTCAAATATGGTGGTGATATAGGTAAAAGCCAGCTTGAAAATGCATTTTATACAAAAGTTACTTACCATGCATTTGCTTACATGGAACGATTTAATAGCTAAATAAAAGTGGTTCATATAAGCCTTTAATATCTAATAGCAGTGCAGTTATGGAGTTCTTTGTAATCAGATTGTGATTACAGTTACTGGTGAAATAGATGTGGATGACAGTGATTTCCATAAGGAAAAATTTTTAATCTTCTGAAAATGAGTGACTTCTTTCCTACTTCCTTTCTTATAGTTGCAGCAGTATCTCCTTTTCTTCTATCCTCTATTTTGTGTTATCCTTTTTTATATTGAGCACATTCATCTCTTTCTGTTTTGCTTTTTACTAGAAAATGTTTCCATATGTTTCTGATGTTATGAATCACATGACATCAAAAAGTTCTGTGACTGAGCCAGTAAATAATAAAACATTTATGATATAAATTTGACCACCATCTCCTTCAAAAGAGTTCCCATTTATAACAATATACTGATTCCAGTAATTTTGTCACTGCTGAAAGGTTTCCTGAAGTGCTTTGATTGGAATATTGACCATCACCTTTTGTAATTTGCCTTCTGGTACATCCACAGAGTCAGTGGTAGCCCTTTGACTGTAATGATTTAGCTTGTGATGATGATTTATGCAGGAAAATGTTGCTCACCAAACTTCTCATTACGATTATTGGTCAAAATGTTTACAGGAGGCAATGAGAACTCAACCATGATGTGTCTCAAACTTATCACTCCTTATTACATTTTAAGACATTAACCAAACATGAGATAGTCTTAATTATAAATCCTTGTACATACTCGTGTATCAGAACAGAAATGATAATATAACCTTTCAGTGCATTCTCTCTGGAAGGTGATGGTAGTTCTTGCTGAGTCTCTCTTTCCTTCCTCGTTCCATGGAAGTGTGCAAATGAGCAATAAGTGAGACAGAGTCGGTGAGTGGCTGGGTGACATCATCCACAATTAATGGAGTATGTTGTTATCTGGAAATGGCCATTTGGGCCAGAAATATTTCACTGTAGATATCCCTATCAGCAAATAGTTCTGGGCTGGCTTCTTCCATGAGGAACTATATACAGAAGTCCACTTTTCAAACCACCTATAGCAAGTTGTGTACGAAGTCATGATCTTTTGTAGATTCTGCCCATCATGCTATTCATGCCTGTTGTGATTCTTCATTAATATCGATTATTGAAAAATTTCTCTGCAAAGTTGCAAGGATAAAGTGTTGAAGGGTCACACCATATTTGTTTCATCCACAAGAATAGGGAGAAGTCACATGGCTCATGTTCTTAGCATATAATTCCTGAAAATCTTATTTACAATTATCGTATTTACCCAAATATTAGGCAAAGGTTTTTTTCTAAATATAGCATTAAAAAAATGTGGGTTTGTCCTATATCCGAGTATAATCATGATTTTACATATACCAATTTTACGAAAATTACATTTACGAAAATTTACGTCTTGCATGCTATGCATGCACTTTAAAATATGAACTTTTAAGAAAACAACGAATATTTCTCATCAAAATGGAAAAATTGACAACTTTTTCACCAGACAGGTGCTATTCCGTGTGAAAAATGTTATGTACAATATTTCTATTCAATCTCGCTACATGCTCAGATTTTGCCTTAAGTTTTTCAGCACTCAATAAAAAATATTTTTCAGCGAGAGAAAAATCATGTCGAGGCAAAAAGTGACCCCAGGCATAGGGTTTTGCCAGGTCATTTCAAAGTACTGATAATACTTCACAGATTCAGACCAAGCCTGTGATAATAAAAAATTTTATTATATCATATAATAACAAAAATATATGTATCATTTTGTAGTGACAATAGATATAATGGCCATGAGTACAGTTTTTTAATTAAGATGCATCATAAGTTCCTAGCACATATACCGAAATTAGCCATTATCTCTTTTACATAATTTGATTTTATTAAATAATGACAATTCAAGTCCCTATTTGTTGTGTAAATTCAGGTTTCTGCTGTAATTGGGTACATAAGGTAATTAAACATTTGTTATACGTTTTTGTAAAAATCCTAGTTTTATTTACCATAAAATAAAACTAGGATTTTTTCCAAATTTAGACTCAGAAAAAGGGTTATGGCACAGAAGTCTTATATTCAAATAATCTGATATATTCAGGTAAATATGATACTTTAAAATTAACAGTCTTATGATTTGCATTCTTGTCAACTCTATTCATGCCATTCAAAATGTCTATCCTCTTCTTTCCTCTGCCTCACTTCCTTAACATTCTCTCTTTTCACTTTCTTCAACAATCCACCTCTTATAATTATTTATCTTATCCATCTATATGGTTTCTTCATGTTTCTCCCCTTCCATCCAACATCCTATTTGTCTTCCTCTCTGTCCATTTTACCTTTTCCATCCTCCAACCCCATATCTGAAAGGCCTCTAGTCTCATTCTCTTTTCTCAATGACAGCTTCTGTGCCATATATTGCTACACTCCATAATAAAGCTTTCATGAAACTTTTAATTATATTCATTGTGGAAGTGCCTTACACTTATTCTCTCCCCTTTGTAAATGCTTCCTTCTCTAATTCAAATCTCCTGATGTCTCTACTTCAATGCCCAGTTTCTCTTAATTTATGATGGAGTAAATCTGTAGGACTTATTGCATCGTAAATTAGTTGACAGATATGTCCGAAAAGAATTTCCTAGGGAAGGGGATCCATTAGTCCTGTATTTGAAGTATCCTATTGCACGTACCCATTTATTTTTCTCAAAAATATTTTTCCTAATAAGAGGAAAAAACTGTCAGTTTCACAGGAGAAAAATAAATACGACCCATTTTATCAAATGGTTGACATCATTATGTGGTGACATTGACCTTATGATTGACAGAATGATTTGACGAAACCGGCCATATTTATTGTTTCTCCCATTAAACTGATAAAGTATTATTTCCTCTATTCAGGGTGTGGTTTAACCATGTTGATCTATTGAATTAATACTTTTTCTACATGTCATTTTCCCCCTATCATTGTATAAAATGATAAACACTCAATTTCCATTCTACCTTGTTTTACTTAATACTCTTTCCTGATGATGATGCCAAGGCTTTGAAACTAGTGGTACCATAATAAAGTTTGGTGAAAGTAAAGTGTTTATCATTTTCTGCAAAATAATTTTCCACAATATTTAGCTGGAAACCATTGAATCCACCTATTGTCATATCATTAAGAAATGATCTGTCAATTGATGCACTTCATTTTTGCCTTCAAATTTTGGTGGAAAACATTTTCTTCTCCCCTGGAATAGAGTGTATTGGCATTGTAATAGCCGGCCCCTATTCCATCTACTATATTGGGCAAGCATCTATTTGTTGTATACCTTTCACTAGGATCGAACTGTGACAGATTAAAGAGGCAGTTCCATTTGATTTATCTAGAGCAGAACAAAACAATGCAGTATCAAGGTGTAGTATCATGCACCAGTAAAGGAGGAAGGAAGTGTTTTGGCCTAGGCATTGCATGGTGGTGAATGAGTGATTAAGTCTTCCAGGCTGATTATCAAAATGGAATATCACTGAATATTATGGTTGGAGCTCTCCTTAACTGGTCCTTGACACTGGTAACTTTACTTTGATAACCAAAGTTACCAACCCAAAGAATCATGATATAAAGAGGAGGGGGTTCATTCATTTCCCAGTGTCGCCCTTGTTTTACCCAGATATGATTACACTGCTTGGTTTCAGTGGGAGGAATCACCCGGAATCGGATCAGGGCCTCCGGTTCAGTAGACACGCTGTCTTCTGAGCTGTGAACATCTACCAAATACGAGTGTAACAGCAGTAATATTTGCTGGCGTGATATGGTGGAAGTTATACATTACGGAGATGAAAATCACTTGATGAACTCCACAAATGTATAATGTGACGACATAGGTTTCGACATGTTGTGTCATAATCAGGTGATGAAACAACGTGTCGAAACATAGGTCGTCACATTAAAAATTTGTGGAGTTCAAGTGATTTTCATTTCCGTAACAAGTATAACAAATAGCTCGACTTTCAGTCAATGGATTTCAAACGAATCGTACCCCAAGATTCCTTCAATGGGCAGGGGACGTGAGAGCAAAGCGGCTTTTTTGCAGCGGGATCGTTCACTTACGTGACGAAACACGCCGATTCAGAATTTCAGAATGGTCAGCAATGGCGTTAGTTAACTAGCGGACGATGACTCCTTCGACACCCAACGTGCTTCGGCGGCACGATAGTGAGGGATGCTGACAATGGCTCCTTGGGTCACCCCGGTCCACTTCCCAACATTACCTCGAAGTAGTTTTCTTCTCGTCGTTGTAACACTGAGGGACCCTGCGTTGTATTTTATTTTCGTCTCCTACAGATGGATTTCTGTGGCAGAAAGAAACGCGCCCACGTTTTGTTCGCTCGCGCACGCCCTTGTCGCTGAGCTGTGGGCGTCGCGAGGGAGGGTGAGTGAGGGGGGAGATGCGCAGAGAGAAGATGAGAGAGCAAGGGGAAACTCATTTGCGTGAAGGCAAGCGGTGTACGGGGGAGAGGTGGGGTGGCGAAAAGACGCCCATCGGAGAGGGTGGGCGGTGAGAGACGGCTCTGGAGATCACAAAAGGCTCTCCCCGAGTGATCTTTTCCCTTCCTATGACCCATTTCCCGTGTCGATCCTTTTTCTTTCGTCCACACCCCTGTACCCCCACCCCCTATTCTACAGGCTTTAATCTCTGTCATGCGAGGGCCGTTTCGCTGTTTGTCTTTTGTTGTGAGCAAGTGTCATTGGAAACCGCGCGGTACCACGCTCCCTTTCGGCGGCGTCGAAGAAGAAGGGGTGTTCGTTAGGAAGATGCGCTTTTCGCATATGAGGAATGCGTTTTTGCTCTGTGGGGATGAAAACGTATCGTGGATTTGTGCCACGGGATATTTTCAGGGAAAGCTAAGGGATTTATTTTCGGATGACTGTCGTGGGTTAGATCGACGCCTGGGGGGACACCCGGCTCAAGTCCAATTTGCATGAATTCCTGGGTACCAGATCTTTCTGGGAATCCGCTTGCGGCGAGGGGATATAATGTGTCGACTCTTCCCCTCCCATGGACGTTTGAACTTCGACATCCCTGGGTCTTGTACAGGGTGGATTGTAAAGGTCCTAAGCCGGAGGCGTTTCCAAACTATTTCTATTGACGTTCCTCTTCTCCTTAAAAATATTTTAATGGCAACCTTCGATTTAGTAAAATGTTTAGTTTAGAATTCATAAACCAAAGAATTGTGAAAATAAATGATTTATCGATTTAAAAAAGCTATAAAGTTTCATTGTCGTAGTGGTCTTATGTAGGATAAAATAAAAAAAATTCATTGGGCGGGTTAGCTTGGGGTAGCGTGCTCGCCAGTAGCGGGTTCGAATCCCGCCCAGGGCATAGGTGCTTTGTTTGTTCATTAGGGTTTTTTCTATGATTTGAAGTGGTGCTAAATGACCATAGCTGTCAACTCACTCTATAAAATAAATTATTATTACTTTAAAAAATCACATAATTGGCTCATTTAAAATTTAGACAAAAGTACTTTAAAGCTCTGGCAACGAACCTGTGTAACAAGAAGAGAGAATCTAATGACATCTTGAGAATGGTATTTATGAGCAACAGGCGAAGGAGAATATTAGAGCTAAAGACTACGACGGTATGAAAATGTTTGCGAGATGTCAGGGTAACTCTTTGAGCTGCCATTAAACAATCTTCGAATTAAATACCTATCATGATGATCCTTAGGAAGGAATTGATAATAGACATTGATCCGGGAGAGTGTCGCAGTGCTTTGATTGTGTTTGCGCATTCAAAAAATTAATCCTTCACCAAGAGCCCATTCGATTATTTTCTACGGATCAAGTTTTCTGTTACGCATTTTAAGTCAAAGTCCTGTATTTTGAGTCTGGCGCGAAATACCCGCTAAGGTAATCGGGTAGGTTTTTTTTAAGGGTATAGATCGCTGGATACATTCCCAGTTCTGAGATGATTCGAGTACATTTGGGACAAAATGAGTAGTTTTGCTTGCCCCGTGACAATCTTACTCTCTCTTTCGCATTCAAGCGCATCCGTGAGTATTGTATCACACTCTATTCGGTCCTGGGGGAGGGGGGAAATGTCTTCCTTATCGGAGGTAGAGACAACAAATGGCCAATCAGATTATTTCTCCACGAGCCAGAAACGAACTTTCCTGCTCTTTCATAGGTGATGCCATGGAGATCGACAACTTCCAGCAGCTTCGAGATGTATATGATCACCCGACCAAATAAATCAGCGCCGCACGTCTCCGCATTAGCGAAGCAACGACGGCAAATCGAATCCTAAAAGAAAGCCATCTCACAAACCAATGACTCCTTATCATCTCTTCCCACATCACGACTTTTTGCTTACACTTGCCATAACTTGGAGCGATCTCCTGCTTATTTAACCAGGCGTGTTACCAATTAGAGTTGGATGCTTTGAACGGTTCCCGAAAATTTATCCTTAAGTTCGCGGTCGTAATGAATTACGTAATGCAATAACAGCCTTTGCCATAAACTATAACTTTGCTACTTCTCTGCAAATCAGTCTGTCATTTGTAGGCGTTGTGAATCCATTTGATATGGTGATAACACATTCGAGACGCTATTGATGAGGAAAAAGGGAAACTCAATTATATCCCCACGAATATCTACTAACTCTAGCGAATTTTTAAATTAACGCTAGTTATCTAGTTCTTTACAGTCAACTTGAGTGTCTTTATCATTTTCCTATTTTAAGAGACGCACTGAGACGTGGAATTTAAAAGAATCACTCATTGATGACCAAAGTGAAGCAGAAAGTTGAGAGACGTTTATCTAACGACGAATGATATTTCTTAATTAATGTAAAAAGTTAATCAAGGCTGTTTTGGTAGTCTAGTGATTAACCCTGAGACCTTCTTACTCCATGCACGTGGGTTCAAGTTCCCTTCCTTCAATGGACGTCGTGTCTTATTCCGTAAAACTTTATGTTAAGTAAAGGGCATCTTTTCGGGATCTTAGGGGCGCAAATACCACCAGGAATATCCGGAAAAATATCGTATAAGAAGGAACACTATTTGAAAATTAATTACATATCATGTCCATCCTTGTATAAATTGGCATGCCAATGAGGAAATGTGTTGGATTAACTAATCTTAAATATGATACAGTAACATAAAGTTGTAGCAGGTTGAAGATCGATGCTTTCAAAACCTGTTTTATTTTTGAACATTTTCCATTACTTCATCACCATTCTCCGTATTTGAATACACTTTCCTGGTCAAGCTCACCGTTTTTCCGCTAATATGTAAATTATTTAATTTTATATAAGAATAGTTATAAAGATCTTAAATAAGTGGCTTTTTCGGCATGACATGTCATTTCCATGGTCAAATATTATCTGTAAATCTTACATAAAACCCCAAAAAAATTTAGTAACTGAGTGAAAAAGGAAAGCGGGAAGTAGGCGTGGGAATGGATAAAAGCCATGTAAAAAGTGACTCGGTGAGTTTTACTTATTTTTAAAAACAATTACACTGACTCAGTCACCGCGGAGTACTTGAGGCATCAATACTCCCAAAGAGCTCGCCTTCCTTCATAGCAGGTTGGTTTCGACAAATAATCTACAGTTGACACAATTTGTCGAAACCTAGGTAATGTCAAATAAAATATTTCTTTGAAAGTTAGTAGGGATATATTTTTCCATCCTCTCAATGGGGACGAATTAAATAAATTACTGATTAACCTTCCGTTCATTAAATATGTCACGCGATAATTGAATAGCCTCTTCTGGAGACCTCTGGAAGCTCGAAGTTTACATACAAGGATTTATGTTGACATGGGGGAACGCAATGGGGAATTAGAAGTAATTCATTGGAAGGAGAATATGAGGTGGATGGTGGAAAAAAATAATGGAGAAGTATAGGAAATAGTTTCCGGCGTGACTTCGTGGAACTGCTTCATGATTAAATGAGACACAAACTTTGAACAAATCGCCACAAACAATGGTTATTCCACCAACATCATAGACACGCAATTATAAAAGAAAACGCACTAAACTAGCCATTACAGACTTGTACGGTACCCGCCTCTCCGACCCGATCTCCTCAAAATGGAGGAAAATTTCCTTCCTAAGAATTCCTTCCATGAATTTCCTTCCTCTTTGAAAATCTATAACCTGATCCCCAAAAAAGAAGTAAGACCTGCATTCTACAACAGATACAGCTTACAAAACCTTTTGAGCCACACCAAGGAAAAGATAGAAACACTACATAAAAGTGGCGTCTACAAATTAAAATGTGATAACTGCAATTCAGTTTACATAGGGCAAACAGGGAGGAAATTCAAGGAGAGAATTAAAGAACATGAACATTGTTTTAAAAATAAAAACCC
>WURS02000013.1:9106293-9119439 GCA_011762765.2 Rhinocypha anisoptera | reverse complement strand
TACGATGAATGTGAATCATGTAAGGGTTATGTACCCGGATTTAAAGATGTATATCTAATACAAAGGAAATTATTCACCCTTTCTTGCCAGACCGAGCTGCAGAGGCTCCTCCGCTCTTGCCAAAGTTGAGAGTCTTCATTTCCCTTTGCATTAGCTTGATTGTGTCTTCCCGCTTCGTCGTCGGCACTCGTATCTCAACTGGGCCAGGAGCGCTGGGAGTGTGGTTGGTGGCGGCGGCGGCGCGTCGCACGCCTTGCTGGTGGCGGGGTGAATCCGCGAAGGGTCGCCCCCCCCTGCCGACACTGCGCCAGTCGACCCCGGAGGAGGGACCTGCCGCGGGGAGGAAACATTTTCAGGCACCCGCTTCAACAGAGTTCATTCATAACCCCGTTCGGGACGCCAAAGGCATGCCGCGAGAGATTAAGGGTCGGGAGTGGCGATGGTTGTGCTGGAGTGGATGGAGAAATCGGGGTTTGGATGGGTAGGGATTTTATTCATTGGAACGAGAAATGCTCTCAGTAGCGTAATAGCGCATGCCAACTACTTCCATTCCCAGTGATTCCTCGGCTTGATTCGATTCTCCGCCTGCTGAGGGGTCGTCCGAAGTTCGATCACCGGCAACGGGGGAATTTTGTCAGTCTCGACCTGAATTTCATTCACAGATTCGATGCTTTGCGTCGCTTCAGTTGGTTTGCTATGGAGGCCAGTCGTTTGTGGCGGTCCTCGAAATCGGATGTAATCCACGCCGCAAATTTTGGGCACGCGATGGAGGCGTAAGAGCTAATGGGCATTATGGATGGGAAAAACGCGCAAAGCTGGCCTCTCTAATAGGCAAACTCGACTAATTGTGGTTTCATGCTGCTTCATGCCATCCGAAAGGAGAAGCAAACAAAGAAACGAATACATTCTCCCGTGCTGCACACCATCCGCTTTAATACAGATGTGATAAACCAGCTAGAAACTCAAACACCGGCATTACAATTCTAAACTTGACAAGGCTATAATGACTATCGGCGCACACGTCAACTTTCTATCAATTAGACCTCGAATCTAAAAGCATTGACACAAAGCCCGGGGTTCTCGTACTGTAATTTACTTCATTTTCTTCTGTCACTTATTGAACCAAATAGCAAAACTTGACCTGAGAAAATAAAATATATATATAAATATAGAAATACATTTTATGAAACACTGTAGTAGTTGAAACAAAAGCATTTTCCCCCAGATGCAGATTTTAATGCCATGGGATTGAACCAAATTTTGTATGCCAATTTTATTAGCATAACATGTAACAAAGAAGTGAAATACCAAATAATTGCGGATTATTATTAATGGGAAAAAATCTGAGCGATGATGAAGGATTACGGGGAAACAAGAATTCAGACACTGAATAAGGGTAAATAATGTGAAATTCAATTATCATAATTAAAACAATTAATTATCTTATTATCTCACGCTCATATATACGTTACACATTCATTGAGATTTCCTCATTATCATTTACTGTATTGCTGACTTATTCTTTTGTGTAAATATACTCACTACCGCAGTACTTTCTTGAGACAAAGTAATGTGACTTCTAATAATGTAAAGTACCCATTGAATTAAAAAAAAATGTATTGGTTATATATTACCTATAAGTATTTTTCTCGCCAAGTTCAAGATATTTTTATTTTTCTGTAGTTTACTTGCTCCCTACTCTTTAGCCGCATATTACTCCTTAACAAGTGTTACCTAGGTTACCAAAATATCAATTCACTGAAAGATATCTACGATTATATCTTAAACTCTACCTTGGTTTGCAAAATGTTTTTCCTAAGCTTAACACGCACATCTATTCCTCTATTGTAGCATTTTGGGTATTCATTTGTATTTTATTTTCCATTTCTGTAACTCTAGAGTCGCACAATGAAAACCAGAAGGATTTACCTCTTTCGCTGCGGTTAAGAATATTCGCTCCAATGGACTGAGAAGCAGAGTAATCAAGGTTCCTTACTGTGCACAAAATTTCCATTATGATGTCCTGGGAGAACTAATTCGTTTACTTTCCCATTGATGTTCGTGACAATGTTGTAACGTACTATTGTTTACGTGGCAAAATTACTGAAATCCGGTTTCAGATCCAGATCATATACTGCATTTTCAACATCAATTTCACCTTGGTCTTTCACAATTTCCCCAACCATATAGGATAATGGTCCATGTGCATGTTAATATTATACATCGCCCATTATTCTGCATGGTAGGGGTAATTTTGAATGCGATTTGTTTTATTATAATTGTGTATATATATTTAATTAAATCTAATAATTGTATATATATATATATTTATAATAATAATAATAAATATTGTTCAGATAAAGAGAATCTTAGATAAATTTGGACGGTAGATGATATAAGTATCTAGATGAGGATCAGTTCGATTATGAAAGAATGAAGTTCGAACGATAAATAACAGGAATTAAGATATTAATCGAAATGAGCTATACTGTAACCAGGACAACTTCGCTTGTTAGTTGGGTTTTGAGAGATCAAATTGACCAGATTAGTTAATAATGTCGATGAGAGTACTAAGTTATATTTGTGAGGGCTGTAGTGCTGGGTTATGTATTAGAAACCCTATGTTGGTTGACTGGGGCAAGCAAGCATAGCAGAGAGAGAGAGAGAGATAATCTGGACGGTCGGTGGGGTAGCAGGGTAGGACAAGGCTTTCGCGCCTGCATCTTTAATGCATATTATGAGGCGTGTTGATTGAGGGACGCGGAGGATAGAAAGTAGACAGAGTTGGGTGGATGGAGGACACAAAGTGAGGGACAATTCAGTCGGATTTGCGTAGGATGATTCCCTGGTTATAAAATTTGAGCAAGCATGATGAAAACCTTAAAGGTAGTGTGTGACACTTGTAATTCTTCTCGAAATATTAATACTCAGGAAACCCTTAAATAAAGTAGATTCTCAAAAGTATAGGGACAATGAAATCCCAAAACAGGAGTGAATAATTTACGGCAGACCACTTCCGTTATTTTGTTCACTATATTGGAAGAAACTGTGGAAAGAATTCAGAAAACAAGGAGTTAATAAAGGACACTATTAAAAAGAAGAGATTCTGGTCACTGTAGGTAAAGAAAAAAATAGTGAAAGTTTTACAATTTATTATAGCAGTGAAATGCTAAAAAAATAATAATAACCACCTCTGCCTTGAAAACGGCCAAGTACGAGTTGAGAAAGCAGAATTTCTGCACTCTGCAACTGCTTGAGTAAAATTTTGCTTTGCTTGTCAAATGCGCATCAAAATTTAATTTCCTCGTTGGTTTTTATCTTTGTTCGGATATTGAGATAAGTAAGACACTAAGAAATGCATTTCTCTTAGTCAGAAAACACAAAATCGCAAGGATTGGGTCAAATGGTAACATTTATTATCCTGGTAACTTCTGCTGAATCAAATTTCGATTCACTCGTGAGATAAATTTTCAACAATACGTAAATCATTTTTTATATTGGGTATGCCGATGCTCTTAAGTCTTCTCACTAATGTCCAAGTTTCTTTGGACTCCACGATCCTGAAACGGAGACTACGATACGGGCACCTACTGGAATCCCTTTATACTGAGCGAAAGAAGCAAACGGAGGAGACACAATGTTGTTAAATTACCGTAGGGGCAATAAAAGTTGGGAATGGAATGCATTACGACTGCATTCGATGATACATCAAATGGGACGTTATTTCCGGGCTGAGGAAAAACTTCGAACATTCATCTAAATGTTGCGTTAGGAGAGAGGGACGAAGCATTTGTGCCCTTCGGAAAACTTTTAATGCAGACGATCATGGAGAATGATGGCCTCCATCCAGTGGTCAACAGAGAAGATATAGATTAAGTAGCCATGTCATTTTTTACTGACCTTCCCTGCCCAGGTGACCTACTTAACCACAGATAAAACTTTGACTCCCACAATAAAGATACATAAACATTTTGAGTGAGCGATAGTTGTTTCAAGCTGTATTTTCCCTATGGGCAAAGCGCACGGCTGTCGGGGCAGGTTCAAATCCGGGTGCCCCAACTTTCGCCCAAAATGAGTGATTTTCTGCTTAACATTTCTTCCGGGAAAACCACCGGGGGCACATAGAAAAAAATGAGTGGTCCTCTAATCCTGAAGATTGTAATGGAAATTCCCTTGGGAATCACTGCGATAGATTTTCACTGATGAAACCGACCATCTGGTTTAAACCGGTGATATTTCTTCTTAATATCTAGAATACTTAAATTGTTCGTATTCGTTAGATACTGAATAAAGTTATATGACATTCCTCATGCACATTCCAATCAATATTAAAATTTGTTCTTTAGGTTATCTTCGCTATTTTCATCTGATATACATATGAAAAATGAATTATATGAAAAGTGTTTTTTTTCCTCTTGTGAAAATTTGTTGTTAAAATTACAAATTACTTTAATAAAGAAGTTTATACTTGCTGATGTATTTCAAAGGCGATGGAAATGAAATATTTCCATCAGGTTTTAGTTATGCACATTCAATATAGGTAAAATATTAGGTAAACATTGTGTTTGTTTTACACTGAGAAAAAAATTGCTTAGATATTGCAAATAGTAAACTAATTTAACTATGAAGATTTGAATGTGATACCCTACGCTGTAGTGTAGGACATTATTTAATAACCAACCGCCGAGTTTGAATGTTGTTATTTAAATTGAAAACAAGAAAATGTTAAGTCAAAATAAAGAAAATGAAAATAGACGGTTAGGATAGAATACAGAATAGGGTGGTAAGATAGGATATATATATAGGATGATCTAAACAATTATCAACTTACGAGATAAAACTACTCAGGAGGAATGTAGGGTATATGCTTGTATGTGCGAGTACTTATAATGTTTCTTAGTTGGACACATTGATTGTAAATGTTTTTAAAAAAATATACACTGAGAAACGCATTTGGCAACTTTTTCCATTTGCTTTATGGTCTAAGAAGAGTGCCCAATAAAGGATTTTAAACTAATAGATAAACTATCCTCAATACGTAAACCTAAAATAATTTCCCCAAATATAACCACACTGTGTCGCTAGACCAATATCAAGTGTATGGAATCTTTTTTTTTCCAACATTTTTATTCTGCTTTCTGATCTTCACCCTCTCAAGAAAGGGTCAAATGTTTTCAGAAATTACTTTATACTTTGGATTAGCCGGAGTCATAGATTTCCAAACTTTGAATTTCGAGGTAAAATTAACTGTCATGCGTCCGCACAGGGTGTAGATCAGCGTTTCCCAAACTTTTTCGAGCCACTGCCGCCTTTAATCCCGTAAACCTATGCACAGACGCCCCCCCCCGATCGTAACTTCCTTGTTTTTTTTTCACCCTTCCTAGACCAAAGCACCGTCCCCAAGGTAGCGCCCACTTTGGGAAGCACCGGTGTAGATCAAGGGAAGTGAGTCCAAAATGTAAGTTTTTCGTTTTCGGAATCAATGTAATTCAAAGTTTTGTACTCATAAGTATTTCTAAAATCATTTATTAAGACCTTGCATGCCTTGAAAATCCTCTTAAAAATCATCGATCTCAAAAAGGTTACGCGTTAAATATATCGAGGTGTTGTTTCTCTTGGTTACACGCTGTGGAAAAGGAAAAAAATATTTGTCAATTGATAAAAGACTATGTTATTCACAATAGGATTTCATGATAAGCTTCGATAATAATAGAAGAGATCATTTTCTACACGTTTTAGGATTCTAATTAGGATTAGGACCTAGGAATGATTGAGTACACTTGAAGTCAATAGTCAAGTCAAATGTAATTGGATTACATCTGCACACGAATTTAACTAGCTATAGTGTAAGATGAGAAAAATAGGTATTGTTTGAAAGGAAAAGAAAGAGTACAAGCAACATCGCTGACTTTAATTTGGCTCTAAATCGGTAATTTCTTCATTACTGCTATTTTTCTGCACATGGCACCGTTATTTTTACCCAGCCCTTAACATGACGCTATCCGTCTTGTACCCACCGATTTAATCCGATGACCCATCGATTCCTCTTTGAGTAATCAGTTTGTTGACTCTTCCCCCAGGAGTTCCGCAGGCCGGCTGTTTTTCTTGGTGAAAAGCTCGATCCGCCATCCTGCCTTGGCTTATCCTTTGAGCTCACCGTACCAGTGTAGAATTTCACCCACAATCCTGTCAACCGCAGAATCCTCGACTTCTACCCTTTCTCCAACTTGGCTCTCCCCATAAGTCTCCGGAGGCGCGACATCCTCAAACTCCTCCTCCCCCTCTTCCGAAAAGTCCATTCCTACGGCTTTAAACATCCTTTTGTCTTCATCACCCGGCGTCCTTCTTCTCCCCCCCCCCTCTCATTTCCCGAAGGCAAAGAACGCTGCCCGGTTCGTCTGATGATAAACTTCTCCCTGTTTCTGCTCGTAATCTTGTCCCAGAATGCTCCATCCTTAAACCCTTCTCACCAATTCCAGGATTGAGATACACTATTGTACCCCGCGTAGGATTTACATCTGTACTTGTTAACTGCGATCCGCTCCCGAGGATCTCAAAGTTTTTGCCCCTCGCAATCTTCTTTTGTTTCCTCCCAGGTTCAGCACAAAGCCAGGATTTCGTTCGTTCTCCTTAGACACAGGCTATAATATTCGCACCACTTAGAAGTTGCTTGCAGAATATCGTGACATTATTGTCGGTCTCAAGCCTTTCTTTGCTGCTTAATAGTATCGATTAAAATATGAATACAATTCTGCAATTATAACATTACTTAATCCCTCTCACTTAAGTAACTTGGCTTAATCTAACCTTTGGTTCTCTTACTGAACGGACATGGATACTTTTATACTCAGTTACATAGATTGCAATTTAATCAGTTTGTGTCTATATGAGTGTATATCGTGTACATGCAAATCTTGAAGCGAAAAAGGACGTTATAAAATGCTATATACCAATGCGCCCTTTAAAGTGTTTTTTTCTATTAATACTTACGAAATGCATGTAATGAGGTTTTCCTAAATACCCTTTTTCTAAATACACATATTGTTCTATTATTAAAATTAATTAAATTCTAGCATAATGTTAGTACATTCCCATTATAGTAGAAAGTTAACATTAGTGGATATTTTCTTCATGGGATTAGAAGAAATACATTTATTATTACGTAAGTAATAATAAAATATATTCTTAAAAGTCAAAGTCAGTTAGTAAAAAATTTTATAATACAGAATTCTAACAATTCTATCATCTCTTATGGGAAGAGGTTTATCATATCACACCATAAATCAATCATTGTATTTGAATATTTGCTAAGATACGATAACTATTTGCTTAATTCAAAATTGAATCATGCCTATGATTCATTGTTATTTTTCAAAAACATAGAAATTTACTTCACTACCTTATTTTGCGAGGAAGGTACGTCACTAGCTCCCTCGCATAATATAACTTTCACAGTACTCTAGATATAGTAATAAAAGCTTTTAAACCAGCAAAAATGTATATAAATATCGTCTGGATCAATGCAGAGAATTAGAGTACGATTGTATGCGGTTGTCTCCGGCCATAGACTTGTCTGGGATTGACATGGCTACGGTAGAATGGTTGCAAGGGACGGCAGTGAATTGTGTTATGACTAAAATTCGGTAAGTGGAAAAGATCAGACGGAGCAGCCGGGAAAACAACTGGTCTGATTGATGTGGAATACTCTGGTCGTAGTGCAGAATTTATTTTTACGGGGAAATTTGAGATCTTTCGTTGATTTGTGGTAGGAAATTTTCAAAATATCTTCTCAAGAAAATTTACAAGGTTAAACAGAGTATCCTGCACATTACTTAAACTGACGATTCCTTATTTCCTGAATTATCTATCTCGGATCGATCTACACAATCTCAACTAATGAATTAATTTTTATTTCTGATAGGTATAAAAATTAAAGAGAAAATAAAAGTCAAATGAAACATCGATATATACCATACTCTTCAGCAATAAATCATACC
Source organism: Rhinocypha anisoptera (assembly GCA_011762765.2). NCBI lineage: Eukaryota > Metazoa > Arthropoda > Insecta > Odonata > Chlorocyphidae > Rhinocypha > Rhinocypha anisoptera. The sequence continues at coordinate 9,111,442 of WURS02000013.1, read as the reverse complement.
TTGAAGTGAAATCACGTGAAGTGTTTTGTTGTACTTGTAAGAGGTTGAATGTACTAAAAAATTAAAAAAGGTATTTGAATAGTAATTATACAAATGCTTTTTTGTTATACCAGGGAAATTTGGAATGTATCCGGTCACGAAATTCATCCAGCAGTGGAAATCAAGAGAATTCGCGTGTTTAGGACGAGGAGAGCCGTCACTGCATGTATATCATTTTCAAAACGTCAGTGGTCCTGAGATTTTCATTGATCTTTTTCATAACCATTCCTTAAATTTGAAAGCTACTGCGAGCTTTTCCAATCTTCATTATGGCCTTGCGACATACTTTATTTATTTTTTTAACTCCTGGAGTGGGAATAAATTCTATGGTACAATAATATGTAGCACTCTGCGATTGAAACCTTTCCATAATTTTGTCTCTAAAAGTAATATTACACAAGATATCTCCCGATTTTGAAAAATTAACGTAAATATTTCATTATGTGTAAACTTGTTTATGTTCGATGTGATTTTATATCATCTAGGAAAATTAATATTAGTAGATGTTTGACCCAAAATCGGATATCAAAATTACTTAATGCCAAATTTTAGATTTTTTTAATTAAATCGTATCTACTCCTATTTCTTCAGTTTGCTCGACACTCGCCGAATAACTCAATTCCATTTTGAGGTATTTGTTTACAAATTTGGGAATAAAATCTATTTAATGACATATAAAATCTGTACTGTATGGTTAAACTCTAAAATAAGTATTGATTATGAAGTATTTTAGCGGTTTTTATTGCATGAAATAAATTTCAAATATTTTTTATTCCTTTTCCTTTGTTTCCTTGTATTAACCAAACTCTGAAAGTAATATACAGACAAGTCAGAAGATTATCAACACCTAACTCTGATAATGAATAAAAGTGGCTAATATTACCTTTTCGGTTTTGACCTGAAATTGGCGTTTACCATTGCTAACCAAGCATATGCTTCATAGTATCTCCAGTTCATTTTGAGCAAATTATCTTTTGAGTCATTTTTCTAAATTTCTCTGTTGAGGATACGTTATTATTCATTTAATCTAGGATTCATTCGGAATTGTTCCCAACTATTATTTATTTTTAGAAAATCAAGTAATTTTTGAGTCACGGTTAATTAATCTGAAAAATTTACCCCAGCTCCTGCTGGTTTTGCTTCCTTATTTCTGGTGATGGAAATGTGCTTAATCGTCAACTTCTTTGATTTACACGGAGGGTATACCGAAAAATATGGTCACCATAAAATAAATTGGTTTCAGAAAACGTTTCACCACGGGTCCGTGAGTTTAAACACAGAAATACGTTGCGAGCGAAGGGACATCATTTGGCATTTGCTGCCTTCCGAGGGCGGCCTCTGGGCGGCTCGTAGGCTGTCAGAGGATGGAATGGAGGGGAATCTCTGATCCGGAGAAGTTATCATTACAGTTGCGTGCGCATGTGGCCCTCTGGAGGCCTATACGAGCTCCAAGGTCGTCGCTCCCGTTCTCTGGACAAGTTCGGTATACACAATGACCACAGTTTTAATCACTGACGATTGGTACGCGATGTAATTCGCTTATAGTGTAGCTGGAGATAAGGTGGCGACTAGTACGACAATCTTCCATCTTATTCCATAAACCTGAACAAGGCCTTGTGTTTTTGTTAATACTTTAAATAAAAGTCTTAGGTAAACTTAATCAGTGTGTGACATTTAAAAGTAATCGGTATAGAAATCAGGGTAATAATATTATACACTTCAAGCGACTGCGGAAATTTCTAGGAAGGTTGTTGGAATATAGATAAACTCGCTAATTTTTGTAGTTATGAATAGCCAAGTGACCAGAAAGAAGACATCCATGCTTCCTTTAAAAGACGAAACAAAGGAAAACATACGACGTTCATTTCTGAATGTATTCGTATTTAATTTTCAGCGTGAATCATTCGCGATTTATATTGCAAGATCAAAATGCTTTATTGACTGAGAGTCTTATTATTGATGCAGTTGGCTTTATTTTGGGAATATGTTTTTGTTAATTTGGCGGAAATTTATGAATGAATTTGATAATTTAACCCAAAATCTTATATGTCATCGAAAATGTTATGACATCGAGTAATGTTAAAGCGAAAAGCTAACACTGTGACATGTTGCGTTCTCTTTTTCATCGCAAAAGAGTGAAGAGAAGGGTAAATATTTACCTCCTCAAATTTAGTCTGCCTAATAATTATAATTGCATTAAAGTCTAATAATTACAATCACACTAAAATTTCAAACGTTTTACGAGTTACTCTTTGAAAGCTGTCAATTTGCCAATACAATTTTGATAAAAATTTCATTGATCCCCTTTCTTTTTATATTCCACAGAGAGTTGAGCCACACTGCAGTGCGCTTCGATGAACATGGAAAAATTTAATTATCAGCAATTAAATTCACAGGATAGCTTCAGAAAAATTCTTTTATGCATATTTATATAGGGTTACCTTATGGGTGGCTTCTGTTACCAATAAAACTATTTTGTGCTAAGACATTCCTCATTAGTGCATAGGTTTCATCATTACTACTTGTTGCCCAGTATGCAAATTTAATATTCATTCTATTTTCATTGTTAACAGGTTTCTGCAATATTCAAACACTATAATTTCGCCTTCCTGGGTCATTTTTCGTTTGGAGTTGTGAATGATGATCAGAAAAATGGTTCACACATAAGGTCAGTACAACTATTAATTTCATAACTGCAGTATATATTATAATAGCTCAAAATTTAAGCTAGAATTTTTAAATTTTTTAAACGTGATGTAACCTTTCGGGGGTATAGGAGAATAGTTAAACTCCTGCAATATGAAATAAATATTTTACTTAAATTTTATATAAAATTATCAGGTTTTAAAGTCAAATAGACATCCCTTTTTTGAACTTATAGCGTTAGTACTTTTAATATTTTTAGGGTAATAAATTTAGCTTTTTGATTTACTAATTATTGAGTTTTAATTTGTCTTAAGACTCTGGAGAGATAATTATGAAATAACCCCGAAAAAATTGAATATTTATTAACTGTAACAATAAGTAAGTTGATATCCGCTAAATACCTTCAGTCGTTTAGTTCAGAATGTATCTACTTAGAATTTCGTAAAATACTAGGCCATAAATAATGATAAAAAATCATTTCTTGTACAAAACTAATATATCTGCCACAATCTAATCCGAAGAATTCATCGTGTATTAAATAGAAGACATTAGGAAATAGTAGGTTTTTATATTATGATTTCTGTAAGATACATTCGACTTTCAAATACACCCTATGTGAGTGAGGCTCTATGTGCCTCAGACAAGGGTAATCTCTCAGCAGTTCGTAGAAAAAGTAGTAAGTTGCTGTATTTGACGTGAGTTGTCCATCGATGAAACAAGATCTCATTCACAGACATGCAAAGCTATTGACCCTCATTATTTTGTGTAAAAGAACCAGTACTTTAGAGAAAGGCATGAGCATAAAAAAGTTGAAAGATATTAATTTGAATTTTCGGTAGAATATTCACTTATATGTGTATATTGAAACTCATAAAATAAAAAGGTGAAGGAGAAAATTTTAATTAGTGCGGCGGGATGGATAAATAATCAATTTGTGATGTAAAACAATTTTGAAAAGAGTGAAAGTGGCAAATGTATTTTAAATAAGGTCCGTGACACTTTCGTTTCTTTTGCTACAAAATTACTTTAAGGCGCTCTTTACCTCAAGGGAAGAAAAAAGGTGTGTTACGCTGACGCTTGAAATCTAATCTGCAACTAAACCAAGTGCAGCAATTACGTAGTGACTGGGACGGGAAGTGTGAGCTTCGTAGCCGCTTTTACAACTTCCGCCGTTGCCGATGAAGGCATAAATTCTTCTTACCGAGTTACGACGTTAATGTTCCATTCATCATCGCCTATTATCCCTGGCGGTAGAGACCATGAGTCTACCAATGTGTTCAGCCATTTGATCGAGGAGGATGTAATGCGAAAGTTATGTTGACAAATTGTTACATTGGTTTGAGCAACCCACGCTACAAGTACACTTAACTTTACTCGTAGGTTTCAAAATTATATTCAAGTAATATAAAACTATTTATGAATTAAAAATTAGAAAAAATATCTGCCATACAACCATGGTTGAAGTTAATAGACGTGCGACCGAATAGAACTAAATATTGTGTTTTAGACAGACGCTGATTTTACGTATTTCGTTGAAAGATTCGTTATTCAATTATAGTTCATAATTTTGTTGTCATTTATGGTCGATTCTGATTTGAACTATTCATTTAATTAAATCGTGACTAAATTAATTTTGATTCTGAGACTAAATAGATGTTTTCAGTCGGAAATTATGTGAAATATTAATAATAATTTATTGAGTATTTATATATAGTTATGTTTTTTGCTCAGATTCAGTAGCAAACAATAATTTTATTTATTATTAATTAATAAAGAATATCTGAGTTACTGTATAAAATTATTTATAAAAATGTATAGCCTACTCAAATGAAATAAATCACTATAGTGAACGTCCTCAAGAAACGCAAATTTTACTGGATCTAAGAGAGAGAAATATTTATTATGCCTCAGTCATACTTCCGGTGAATTCCATCATAATTATCAATATTTAATAGAAAAAGACTCCTATAATATAATAATTTCTCCAGGTATAAAACTTAACTCTTCTATATGAATGGGGTATTTGAATAAAAAAAACTTACATTGACTAAATATTATTACGCAGTGATATTTGTAGACCTCTAGATTCATGTGTTATCATTATCGTGATTATATAAAAATACAAAAGAGGTGGACTTGCCATATAGTAGGTCAGACTACCGCTTTCTTTTGGTAGAAGCAGTACTTCCATCGAAATATTTACCCTTGCTTGCACAAAGGTGCATCTTCATTATTCACAGTAGAGGAGAATTTTATTTCTTTAGAACAGTTTTCATCATGTTTCCCCATAAAAAAGAACTGAATGTTCAATGGTACTTTTAAATTTAATAATGGCTAAATTTTATGCGGCGATGCAAACATTAACGCGGTTTTAATTAGAAACAACTATGTTTAATACACAAAGATGTAGTACTGTTCCACAAATTGAAATTTTATTACAACGCGTTTCGGCTATTAGGCCATC